>PVJS01021534.1:0-31395 GCA_004027185.1 Glis glis
TCCCAGCAGAATGGGAGCCGGGCCTTGGCACTGCATTGACCCACTCACCCATTCACTCTTTGAGCAAGCTGGCTCCTGTGGCGGGGCTCAGTAAGAAAGACAAGGTCACTGTTGCAGGAGAGAGACCCAGGGCAGGGGAGTGAGGAGGGATATGGGGTGCGTGTGTGTGTGTGTGTGTGTAGTCACTCCATCATCAGATTTAGTCTATACCTTGGTCAGGCAAGGCCTGTTTAGTTTTTATTTATTTTATTTTATTTATGTATTTTGGTACTGAGGATTGAACCCAGAGGCACTCTACCTCTATGCCTGGTGTGTGCCACCATGCTCGGCTTGAAAATCCTGTGTGTGTGTGTGTGTGTGTGTGTGTGTGTGTGTTACTGGGGATTGAACCCAGCAGCATTCTACCTCTGAGCTACATCCCCCAGCCCTATTTTTTAAATTTTTATTTTGAAACAGGGTCTCACTAGTTTGCTGAGAGTCTCACTCCTTGCTGAGGCTATCCTTGACCTGCGATCCTCCTGTCTCAGCCTCCAAAGTACTGGGATTATAGGCATGTGCCACCACATCTGGCTGAAAAGCCTACTTTTTGTTTTTGTTTTTGTTTTTTTGTGGTACTGGGGATGGAACCCAGGGGTATTCTGGGCATTCTACCTCTGAGCTACACTCCCAGCCCTATTTTATTCTTTTATTTTTTTATTTTTATTTTTATTTTTTTTATTTTTTTTATGGTACCGGGGATTGAACGCAGGGGCGTTCTACCTCCGCGCTACACCCCCGGCCCTATTTTTTTTATGCTTTATTTTTGAAACTGGGTCTCACGAAGTTGCAGAGGGCCTCACTAGGTAGAGAGAGAGAAAGGGAGAGAGAGAGAGAGAGAGAGAGAGAGAGGAGATATATATAGATAGATAGATCGCGCGCGCATGCGCGCTGAGGCTGGCCGCGAACCCGGATCCTCCGGTCTCCGCCTCCCAAAGTACTGGGATTACAAGCGTGCGCCACCACGCCCGGCTTATTCTTTTATTTTTGAAACAGGGTCTCACTAAGTTGCAGAGGGTCTCACTAAGTAGCTGAGGCTGGCCTCAAACCTGCGATCCTCCTGTCTCAGTCTCCCAAGTACTGGGATTACAAGTGTGTGCCACCATGCCCAGCTGCCTGAAAAGGCTATTTTTAAAAAAGCAAAGGGAGAGCCGGGCATGGTGGCGCATGCTTGTAATCCCAGTATTTGGGAGGCTGAGACAGGGGGATTGTAGGTTTGAGGCTAACCTTAATAACTTAAGGAGACTCAGTAATTAAGGGAGGACTTGTTTCAAAATAAAGAATAAAAAGGATTGGGGGTTTGTCTCAGAGATCAAATAGCCCTAGTTTCAATTCCCCAGTACCACCCGCCCCCCGCCAAAAAAAGCTTACAATAATTGGACCGAATTACTGTAGACATTTAAGATTCTGTGTTTTGAATTCTATGCTCCTTTTGTCTGGACACTGAGAAGACACGAATCCCAGGATGTCACCTGTTCTCAAGGTGACTTCCTGCCCCATCCCTAACCACACACCCCTCCATCCCCAGCCACTCAGGGCAAAGGAGACCTGGAGGCCTTTTGGTTCACCCCACAGATAGAGAAACAGGGCCCTGATGGAGCAGCGACTTCCCGAGTCACAGCCTGCCGAGCCCAGGCCAAGCTCACAGGCTCTCTGTGAGCCGCTCATGCTCTTTACACTGTTCCTCTCGTCAGTTCAGAACGCACTCCGAGGAAGCAAGAGGAAGCCGAGGTGGTCACTGTGGAAACGGATTAGGTCAGTCCAGGCTGGGCACTGCCACTTGGCCAAAGCTTTTGCTCCGTCCTCCCTACCATGTGGTCATTTTCCTTTGCTTGTTGCCTTGCATAGCAAGCGGGTTGCTCCATAGGTGGGAAGAAGAGAAGGGCTCAGAGGCGAAGGGCTGTGTTGTCCAGCTTGTTCCTCCTAAAAAGCCTCCCCGAAACCCCCACTGTACCCTACCACCACCTTAGTTTTCTCCGGCCAGAACTCAGCTGTCCGGTCATCCGTAAGTAAATATTTTTAGGTAGCGCTAGACTCAGTGGTGCATGCCTGTAATCTCAGTACTTGGGAGACTGAGACAGGAGAATCACAGGTTTGATGACAGCATCAGCAACTTAGCAAGACTCTCAGCAACTTAGCTTAACAAGTTATGTTGTAAAATTAGTAAGACCCTCAATGACTTAACAAGACCCTCAGCAACATAGCTTAACAAGTACGTTGCTGAGGCTAGCCTTGAACCTGAGATCCTCTTGTCTCAGTCTCCCAAATACTGGGATTCTAGGTGTGTGCCACCACGCCTGGAAACAAACAAACTTTATAAAGCCTTGGTAGGCTGGAGCAGGAGGTGCAGAGAGAGCAGGTTCTCACCCCCTAGCCCGCCTCTTCCCTTCTCTTCCAGGCTGCATCCCACAGTCGGAGGGCCTTGTGCTCATACAGGTGGACACCATCACACTCATCCACACCTTCTGCAAAGAGTGACCCTTGGCCACGTCGGAGCAGGACCTGGAGAAGAGGCCTATCCAAGCCCTGCAGGTTGGCACAGGGCCTTCTGGAGTAAGAATTCCAGGATCCACCTTGCTCAGGTCTAGGGGTAATGCTAATAGTATATACCAATAAATATTTGCTCAAGTAGTGGCAAATATCACCTAAAACAGGTCTGGTAGTCACCAGTGGGTGTGGCTTCCTGGCTCACCATGATGTCATTTCCTCTCTCTTTGGGGCCTCAACGGCCAAGTTTCAGCTTCAGAACTGCTTCTGGTCTGAGCGAATTGGTCCAGCGATAGTTACCTGACCCACATTGGGTCAATCAGGTGATCTCTCCCAGGAATTGTTTTTTTTTTTTGGAACTGGGGATTGAATCCAGGGGCATTTTACCTCTGAACTACACCCCAGCCCTATTTTTTATTCTTTATTTTGAAACAGGGTCTCACTAAGTTGTGGAGGGCCTCACTAAGTAGCTGAGGCTGGCCACAAACCTGCGATCCTCCTGTCTCATCTTCTCAAGTACTGGGATTACAAGTGTGCGCCACCAGGCCCGGCTTCCCAGGAATTCTTGAAAAAGGCTCCATTTAAGCAATAGTGGCCATCTCTCCCGCACCTGTGATGTGCCCGGCATGGTGCTGAGTATTTTAAATGTTATATCCTGACTGTCAGGGCAAGTGTTACTATGCTGCTTATTCTTCAAAGACCGGGAGCCCCCAAAGGTGGACTTTCCCAAAGGTTTGGGGTGGGGTGGGGAGTGGCTGCAGCAGGAGAGCTGGAGTGATGACAGGGCAGCTGCCACTGAGCCACGTCATGCAGAACAAGGTCAACTTTTGTCACCTAGGCTCCTGGGGTCACCGGGCTTCATGATGACTGGACTGACCAAATGGGAAATGGTCTGTGTGCATTGGCAGGTATGATCCCGCTGCGTGAGATGGCTACAGTGAGGACGGAGGGCAGCCTAGAGGGCAGAATGAAGGGCAGGAGCCATGGGAGAGGGGAGCACAGAGAACCCCTACCTCCCCAGGCAGGGCAGGGTGCTCACCGGAGCAGCAGGCGGGCCATTCACACCTCAGTACAGGCGGGTGAGTGCCCGCTGTGAGGACTCAAAGATCTGCTTCCACCGGGCGTGGTGGCGCACGCTTGTAATCCCAGTACTTTGGGAGGCAGAGACCGGAGGATCCGGGTTCGCAGCCAGCCTCAGCTCTCTCTGTCTCTCTCTCTCTCTCTCTCTCTCCCTCTCTCTCCCTCTCTCTCTCTCTCTCTCTCCTTAGTGAGGCCCTCCGCAACTTTGTGAGACCCGGTTTCAAAATAAAGTATAAAAAATAGGGCCGGGGGTGTAGCGTGGAGGTAGAACGCCCCTGGGTTCAATCCCCGGTACCACAAAAAAAAAAAAAAAGATCCGCTTCCCTCCTCCTCCCTTGCCAGTGAGTTAGCAGTGAGCTTGCCAAAGAAAAGGTGTGGGTGGCTTATTTTGGTGACACAGGGCAGGGGGCAGCAGAGATATTTGCATCCTCCTCTGCACCCAGTCCCCAGAGGCGTGGACACCCAAGAGGCTGAGGGGGCGGAGGCAGCTGGGATGTGCCGGGGATGGCGGAGGCACTGCAGGGGGCAGAGAACCAGTCCAGATGGGAGAAGGAAGCTGGGGGCCCTGCTGGCTTGAGGCCCAGACTGGTCCCTGACTCCAGCTCTCAGACAAGTGGGCCGTGAGTGGAATCTGCCATTTTGGGTGAGGCAGGGCAGTGGCCTTTGAGCACCTAAGAAATCAAAACGAATCCTCAGTAGCAAGCTTCTATCAGAATCTGAGCCTCTGCATGTGCAGGGTTATTTGGCTTTATTTCAGAAACACACCGACATCTCTCAGCAGCAATAACACAGTGTAGCTTCTTACTATCACCCGACGATCGAACGTCACTTACACAGCACTCACGCAAGTCACACCTTTGGTGGCACACAGCACAGGCACCACCTGGGCAGGTAGCCACACAGAAATATACTTCTCACTGTACAAATTGCCCTTAAAAAACATCAAACAATCATCAGGTCAGGGAGGCATCGCTGGCTCTCTCCAGTGAAGAGGCTCTGAGCTCCTTCAGGCTCTTCACAGGGGGCTGCGGGCTGCCCGGCATGGTGAGCAGGACTCCTCTGGATGGCGTGGCTATGGCCCTCCTTCGCCACTGAGAGATGGATCCAGCCCAACGCCCACAGGTGGGGGCGAGCCACTGAGAACCTGGCCTGTCTTCAGCATCCCTGAGGCCCCCGCAGACCAGGATGCAAATAGCTCCTGGCCCACGCGGCTCCTGGTCTGCTGACGAGGGCTGCTTGCTCCTGTTTCTTCTCTTTCTTTTTATTTTTTTAAGGGAGCAAAATTCGGAGTAAGGTGGGAGTTCCGGAAAACTTTCTGGCTCCTCAGAGAACCGTGGCAAAATGGAATGGAGAGAGCTGTCTCTAGGCTCTTGCTGATGGGGTCAGGAAATAGGGACCCTTCCTCTAGAGTGGCCCCGGGCCCCATAGATGTAGATGGGGCTCAACCCAATACCCAGGCCTGTGGCTCCTCAGATAAAGCAATGGCATCTCCTCATGCCCAGTTCTTCAGAGGGCTGGCACAGGCCTGGGCCACCTCCTGCTCCTTCAGTCTGGAGGCAAGCGCAGCTGACAGGTGTCCAGGAGTAGGTGACGGGTGGGGGGCACAGGAAGAGAAGATAGTCTGAGACTGAGCCCAGAGGGGGAAACTCAGGGCTGGACTCCAGCTGACGGGCTTCACCCCAGAAAGCAGGTACAGCTACATTCATGTAAAGGTGTTTAGGCAGGATTAAAGTCCCCAAACCTGCCCCGAGCCCCTCACCTACTGAAACCCCTCACCAAGGAGCAGGTCCTTCCCCTGAGGGTCCCTTGAGGGTTTCATCCCTACAGTCCAGTTCTGGCGTCCTTCCCCTCCTGTGCCCAGCGGAATCGGGTGTCCAGTGGGCTGGGCCACACCAAGCCACAGAAGAGAAGACAAAGGAAGGGCCAAGGTGCCCGGCAGCAGGGTGTTCTCTGAGGGCCTGGCTGCGGCCACCTCTCTAGGTGCCTTGGTGGACACAGCTCTGCAGGAGGGAGGTGGGAACTGGAGCCAAGGACAGTGGGAAGGCGTGGGCAGAAGCGCAGCGTCCTCTGGGGCGGCCCTCAGGGTGGGCGATCGCACCTCCCTAGGCCGCGTGGGAAGCGGGCTCTGCGTTTCCCTGGCAATGGGCCTCTGCCCCACGCCTGGGGCTGCTCCAGGTGGGAGGCTGCAGGTTTGCAGGGAGGTGCCAGCCAGCGGGACAGCGGGACTGGGCCTGGGCGGGAGCCAGCCGCCTCAGGTAGCCAGAGCCAGGCAGGGCCGGGGCGGGGGGGCTGGTGGCTCCCGGGGGGGGGGGCTGTGCCCCGCTCAGGTGGGGGGACTTTGCCTTAGCATTTATCTTGATTCCAGAATCTTCTCTTTAGGTCATGGTGGCAGGTCTGAGGAGCTCTGCATGTGGTTCCTCACATTCCCTCTGCCATCATGTTTCTCTGAGCAGTGTGAATTGATTTACTGAGGGAAACAGCCTCGCAGATGGGGTGCCCAGAGAGGCCTTCAGAGGGCGGGCAGAAGGAGGCCGGCGAGGGGCAGCAGGAGCAGCAGCAGCAGGGGGCCCGGGGCAGCGACAGCTGGGGAGAACAAGCAGTTAGCGCCTGGAAGCGCCCAGGCTGGCTGGCATCACGCCCAGGACTCCTGGTGGCCAGATTGCCCAGTGCTCGGCTCGCCCCAGCCTCCCTCTTTCTACCTTATTACGATTCTCTGTTCCCCTGGTTTCTTTACATATTTATTCCTTTCCAAATTATGCTACATGAATATTTATGCTGTTACCTCAAATCCTCTTTGGACTATCATTTTTAGCACTTATGTTCGTTATGCAGGTCTATTCGGGTGACACGGCCAGTGTTCTGCCAGCATCGCCTGCAGCCTCCCTGTTTAGACCCTCCCAGAACACTTCCCCTGGATTGGCTGTGAAATCGGGGCCTTTGCGCTGGGTCCTGAAGCCAACAGCGCCCCTCAGCCCCCTTCAGCTCCCCCAGATTTTCAGGGGAAGGGGCAGAATGAGGCCGGGAGGTGGCAGGGCCTTACCTGCGCCCGAGCACTGCTGAGAGAGCATCCCCTGCAGAGCTGCCACGTAGTCAGGCCCCAGCCAGTCGAGGTACGTGGTTTTCTCCCTGACAGGCACTGCCCGGATCGTAGAATCTTTGAAAAGCAGGTCTTGGCCATGGTATTTGGAGGAGTCGAACATTTTGAACCCATTCTCATTGTGGTCATCTCCAAACAGGTCCTGGAAGCATCATCGACAACCCGCGTTTCACCAAGGCTTGCGGACGGTCCAGCAAGCAACTCCAGGGCACCAAAGCTGACCTGAAGTCATCAGCTTGACTGCTGATGGGCCTCTGTCATCCAAGGGGCTTGGGGAAAGATGTGTCTGGAGGCACCACCCCCAAGACAGTCATTCAGAAACATTAAGCCAAACCAGTTCTTGGATGCTGAACCGAAGCATGAGGTTTACAGGAAGAAAGACCCAGAAATGAGCGATGGGTCAGGTTACTGAGTGCTCTGCTAGGCCTGTTTGGCATTTCTCAACCTTTTCTACAATGCTTTCTTGATCTATCTTATGGGTGTGCTTTTCCACAAACCAACACAATCTCCTTGAGAGAGCCTTTTGATCTGTCACCAGTAATATGAAAATAATAGGTGAGTTGAGAGTATCTTTATTAGCCTCCCCCTCTTCCCCAGTGCCCTAGAGAGACTGCTACTACTCGATTCCCTCCTGGGAATCCTCACATTGAATGTGCTAAAGCCCTGAAAGAACTATTAAAAAGGCCAGAAGTAGTATGAGAAACTGTAACCACACATGTAAATAAAGGACATCTGGAGAATATGCATAAATGTCTGTCAGCTGTTAAGTAATATTGAGGGGGAGGAAGAGTAAGTAGCTATCAGGGTTTTGGGAGGGGACTCCTAGATCCTTGTGAAGATCTGCTGAGAGCTATCAGACTTCTCCCCAGAAAAATGTGCACGCCCAAGGTTCTTCCCACATTCCTTCAGAGAGACCCCCTGGGGAAGCCCATGGGTGTGGCGTAAGGAACTCAGGGGAGAGAGGGACTCCGTGGGTACACATAATCTCAAAGTTTAGAAACAGGCCTGGAGAACCAGCAGCCCTGGAATTTTGTGGTGCTGGTGGGCAAAGGGAGGGCAAATTTCAGCCTAAATCAGTGGAGGGGAAGGAAGGTTGGAGAGGTTAGAAACTAGGGCTCCTATGAGCCTAGGTTCAAATCTAGATGTATTTTGGAAGTGTGGCCAATGGACTTGCTGGTGGACTGGATGTACAGCATGAGTCAGAGATGACTCCTGAGGAACTGAAAAGGCCACAGTTGCTATTAACTGACCCAAACAACTGGGGGAGGAAGTAGGGCTCAGCCTTGGACTTCATCAGTTTGAGATGCCTGTTAGAAATACAGATGGGAATGTAAGTAGGCAGTTAACTACGTCTGTCTGAGATTGAAGGACGGGATGGAAATCAGGGCTAATGATGTATATTTAGGAGCCGTCTGTATATAGATGGTCTTTAATGACATGAAACTAGATGAGATTAATGGGAATATGGCCGGAGACGGAGAAGAGGGCTCAGGACTGGATCCTGCGGTGCTCCAGCATTTTCATACCAGGGAGATGAGGAGGAACCCGCAGAGGAAACTGGGAAGGAGAGGCCAGAGAAGTGGAGGAGAGCCAGGCAGGTGTGGGCACCTGGCAGCCAATGGTGGAAAATGCTTCCAGGGGAGGAATTTGAGCTTCAGGAGGGAACTGTGGCCATTGCTGCGGAAAGGTCAGGTACAATAAGGACTGAGAAGTAGCCACTGGGTTTAGCAACATGGACCACTGTGATCTTGACAAGGATGGTTTCGGGGCCCTGGTGGGGCCTGTCTGGAGCAGCCTCCATTCTCAAGAGAGAACAGGAGAAGAATTAACACTCCAGAATAGAGACAACCCTTTGGGAGAGTTTTGCTCTAAAAGGGAGTGGGGAGCCGGGCGTGGTGGTGCACACCTGTAATCCCTGTACTTGGGAGGCTGAGACAAGAGGATTGCAGGTTCAAGGCCAACCTCAGCAATTTAGAGAGGACCCTCAGCAAGTTAGTGAGACTCTGTTTCAAAATAAAAAATAAGAGCCGGGTGTGGCACACTTGTAATCCCAGTACTTGGGAGGCGGAGACCAGAGGATCTGGGTTTGTGGTCAGCCTCAGCTACTTAGTGAGGCCCTCCGCAACTTCGTGAGACCCGGTTTCAAAATAAAGTATAAAAAATAGGGCTGGGGATGTAGCTCGGAGGTAAAACACCCCTGGGTTCAATCCCCAGTACCGCAAAATAAATAAATAAATAAATAAATAAATAAATAAATAAATAAAAATAAAAAATAAATAAAATAGGGCTGGGGTGTAGCTTGGAGGTAGAATGCCTCTGGGTTGAACCTCCAGTGCCCCTCCCAAAGGCAGTGGGATTATGATTACGAGAGGGTGGTGAGGCCAAAAAGGTTATTCAGTATTTACAGTTGGTATTAGTAATAGCATGTTTATATGTTGGTGAGGAAGGTCTAGATGAGAAGGAAAAGTTAACGATGCAGGAAACAGAGGGGATGGTTGCTAGAAGAATGTCCTTGGGTGAGTGAAAGTCATAGAACTTTGTCCCAGACTCCCTCAGTTTCTCCTAAGTTCAGCTCCAGGCAGACAAAGGGGGCTTGGCTCAACACTACCACCCACCCCTCCATGAGGCAGGTTCACCCTGGCTCACCTGGGCCTTGTCCAGCAGTCCGTACACTGTGAAGATGTTGGTGTCTGGCCGCACCATGACGGCACGGGACGGTATCTGAGCTAGGTTGCAGGCTTCAAACTGGTGCGCCTCAGCCCGCGCCCCGTTGGGGCACAGCAGCTCGTAGTCCTGCCACTTCAGCTCAGCAGCCCAGGGCTCGGGATTGTGGCCTGTGGGAGAAGCGTGCAGAGAGGCCACCCTCCTCCAGGTCCCTGAGACCCTTTGTGAGTGGGAGTGGAGGTGGCAATGTCTGGCCAGTCCCCCCCCCCCATTTTCCCAGTGCTCTGCTCTATTACCTGGGTGACAGAAGTCAGCAGGGCAACTGTGATTAGCAAGAGCTTCCGTTAGTGGGGCCTGGGGAGAAGCTTCTATGTGATAGGCCCTTTACAGCTAGTGCTTAACCCTCATAATAGTAACGCAGGGTGGGCACTATCACCCCCATTTTAAAGGTGAGGAAACTGAGGCTCTTAATCACTCCCAGGCAAGGAACCCCATCTGTTCCCTTGGACCCGGGGTTGGGGTGAGATCCTGAAGGTGATGATTGACCTCTGCCCCTAAAGGCTGAAGTTCTCAAACTGGAGGAGGTATACCACCACCTGTGGATGTAAGAGGCTGGTTCAAGAGGCCCTCTTGCAAAGAGTCTCATTTGGGTTTTTTTTTTTTTTTTTTTTTTTTTTGCTTTGCCATACCGGGGATTGAACCCAGGGGCATTCTACCTCCGAGCTACACCTCCAGCCCTATTTTTTATCCTTTATTTTGAAACCGGGTCTCACGAAGTTGCGGAGGGCCTCACTAAGTAGCTGAGGCTGTCCACGAACCCGGATCCTCCGGTCTCAGCCTCCCAAGTACAGGGATTACAAGCGTGCACCACCACTCCCGGCTAAAGAGTCTCATTTGGTAGGTCTTGGGTAGGACCAGGAATCTGCATTTTTTTTATGGTGCTGGGAATTGAACCCAGAGGCATTCTACCTCTGAGCTACACCCTCAGACCGATTTCATTTCTTACTTGGAAACAGGGTCTCACTAGGTTGCTGAGACCCTCACTAAATTGCTGAGGCTGTCCTTGAACCTGCGATCCTCCTGTCTCCGCCTCCCAAGTACTAGGATTACAAGTGTGTGCCACCACGCCCGGCTGGAATCTGTTTTTTAAACCCGCGCTCCAGCTATGCTGAAGCGGCGGCTGGTCTCAGGGCTTCCTAGGAAACCGCTGCCCTTGGAGCACATTGTTTTGTGTCTTCACACGTTCTCTTAGTATCCGCCCTCCTAGTGTTTCCAGAAGGTACACCAGGTGGGTTCCAAGAAGAGCTAAAGATAAAGGGAAAAGCGTCCTGGGTGGTGGGGCCAGCGCCCTCCTCTCCTGTAGTCTCAGGACTACACACCTCTGGGCTAGCGGGCTCACGCGGGGGACACAGCTCCCTCCTCCAGGAGGATGGTCCCAAGTGCTCTGGGTGGGAGGTTGGGTAGGGAGCAAGGCTGTGGCAACAGGTGTGGGGGGGCTCAGGGCCTGGAGCCCCCCAGCTCTGGTGCCCCCACCTCGGTGACCTCCACAGGCCCGTGGAATCTGAGCTTTGAAATGCTGACATATTCCCTGCATGTCTTCTTTCCCCTTGACCAATCACAATGCCCCTTCTTTTTTTTTTTTTTTTGCGGTACTGGGGATTGAACCCAGGGGCATTCTACCTCCGAGCTATACCCCCAGCCCTATTTTTTATTTTTTATTTTGAAACAGAGTCACACTAAGTTGCGGAGGGCCTCACTAAGTTGCTGAGGCTGGCCTCGAACCTGTGATCCTCCTGTCTCAGCCTCCCAAGTGCTGGGATTACAAGCATGCGCCACCATGCCCAGCTCACAATTCCCCTTCTGAGCCACAGCTCTACCTTTCTGAGTCTCTGGGAAGAGATGTGTTAGGACAGAGTAGAGATGGCTGATCCCACAGCATGTGGGTTTATGCCACAGTGTCTGGGGCATTGGTGGAAAGTATAAGTACTGGGTGTTAGGGGAAACGGCCTCCCGTCTTCAAAGCAGATGAAGGGGTGCAAGCCAAGAAGCCCTGTGCTATGATAGGACCTCAGGAGTACGTTTAAGGGTCCTGGGGCAGAGTGTTGCGGGCTCTTTTTCCCAGGTGAGTCCTAGGAAGGTGGCTCCAGTGCAAAACTACCTGTGTGATGGGTCTGGGGCGGGCCTGGCCTGGGCATGGCTTGGGGCTGTGGAGGGGTTTCCCTGTGTGGGCCAATGACCTGCTCAGGACCAAAGGTCAGGTGCCAATGTGAACTAACCACCCACCCACACACCCCGCCGCCTACATGGACACCTCCAGACCTGGTCCCCAAACTGACTGAGATGAGTCTCCACATTTTGGTGGAGTATGGACTGGACTTCAGTCCAGTTAGGTCATCATGTATTGTATACACCTGGACCTGGAACTGGAGGTCTGTTCTTATCTTGTGGCCCTTGGGGGGTCCCTGGGCTCCTAGAGCAGAACCTTCTAGGCTCAGACCCTCCCAGCTGCTGCTTGGCCTCCAAGCCCAGCAACACCTGATGTCTGGATGGTGTTGGGGACAGGGAGTAGCCCCCCACATCTGTCCCTGCTCTGGCCTGAGCCCCCTTTACATACCGTTCGTGTTGTCAAAGACAGTTGTGTGTATGACAAAGGCGACATCTCCTGCATTCTCCACTAGGCACCTGCCACAAAGAGCACAGGGCAGGTGTTAGAAGAGGGTCTTGGCTCTGCGCCCACCCCGGGCCACCGCCGCTGCCGCTGATACCTGAAGGCGCCGCTATAGCCGTAGTACCGCTCCTGGCTGCTGCCCACGCACTTGTTGCGGCCCTGCTCGTCCCCCACACAGAGTGCACACAGCGCAGGAGGGTAGTTCTTGGGGTTGTTCACAGGCACGCAGCTGGCGTTGAAGAACTCACTGACCGCTAGGGCAGAGGGGGAAGGGCCTTGATGAGGGGCCAGGGAGGAAATGTGGAATGCTCTCCCACAAATGTGCCCACCAACCTTTGCTTGAACTCGTTCAAGGGCAGGGAACTCACTACCTCACAAGCTATTCTGTTCCTATCACAGCTGTCTGGAAGAGGGAGCTCGTGCCCTCTGAGTAATTCAATGGGTGGTTAGATAAAGATGTGTTTAAGCTGGGCGTGGTGGCACACACTTGTAATCCTAGTACTTGGGAGGCTGACACAGGAGGATTGCAGGTTCGAGGACAGCCTCAGCAAGCAGTGAGACTCTCATCAACCTAGTGAGACCCTGTTTCAAAATAAAAATAAAATAGGGCTGGGGGTGTAGCTCGGAGGTAGAATGCCTCTGAGTTCAATCCCCAGTACCACACACACACACACACACACACACACACACACACAAATGACGTGTTTAAGCTGGGCGTGGTGGCACACACCTGTAATCCCAGTACTTGAGAGGCTGAGATGGGAGGAAAGCCTCAGCAAGTAGTGAGACCCTCATCAACCTAGCCAGACCCTGTTTCAAAATAAAAATAAAATAGGGCTGGGGGTGTAGGTCAGAGGTAGAATGTCCTGGGATTCAATCCCCAGTACCCTGTGTCCTCTGTTACCAGGCAGGACAGAGGCCTGTGGCCATTCTGCAAGAGGATCTCGCTGGCATCTAGCGCCTTCCTTCCATCATGAATATTGCATGACTTAACACCCAGGAAGAGCTCTGTGCATGGCATATGGTGGGTGCTTGGCAAACATTTCTTCTGTCCTCATCTTAGCACTGGTGTAGATTTTTGGGCACTTACCCAGATGCCTGGCCACTTTCCAACAGGGTCTCACAGATGCCCATGGGCTGCTGGGGATGGGGACAGCCCCATGACCAGATGGTGACACAGCCAGGCCCAGATCCATGCACACACCCCTCCCCTGGCCCACACGTGCTAGTTCACTCATCGTGAGTGATGGGCAGCCCCTCCCGTACCCCTGTAGTGGAGAGACACCTTGAGTGCTGAGGGTGCGGTCAGGGCCAGCTCCCAGCCCTCCAGAGCCAGCGCCACATCAGGAGGAAGAGGAGGCCTCAAGGGCGCCTTCAAGAGGACCCCTGACCCCCAGATCTGGCCTCCTTCCCATCCACTCCCAAAGAGTTCCAGGTCTGTGTCCCTCGGAGGGTCAGCCGTACCTGTGAGGACGTCGCAGTGCTGGGGCCGGATGAAGCCCCTCTGGATGAGGGTGCCCACGGGCAAGTCCCAGCCCGCAGGGCTGCCGAGGCCGGGGTGGCAGGAGCGCTTCCCGCGCAGCTCCTCCAAGGGGAAGGCGTTGGAGCTGTCCCGCTTCACCACGGCCACCGCAAAGTATGAACTGCTCCTGTCCTCCGCTGCAGGAGAGGGCCATCATACAAGGGCCCTTACTGAAGCCGGGACCAATCCCCAGGGGGCCCTTCCCTCAAACCTGTCCCCTCCTGTTTCTCTGCCAGAGAGATCCAGGCTCCAGAGTGGCCAGCCCCAGCAGCGAGCCCAGCCCCCACCTGCAGCTCCAGGCCCTCCACGGCCTGTCTGCCCTTCCTTGCTCCCAGGTGGTATTTTTCTCACCTCCTGAGAGGAGAGCGGAGACACAGCTGGGGCTGCATTTTCTGTAAGCCCAGAGATTCCTCACAGCTGAGTGGAAGGGACTAGAGGCCCCAAGGTCACCACTAAAGGGGACAGAAGCGGAAGCCACGCCCAGGCCCTAGAACAGGTGTGAAAGAGCCAGCTAGGGGCCTACTGAGGGCTCCTTTCATGGGCTTCCATGGTCAGGGTGGGGAGAGGCCAAGGATGGCCAATAGTTCAAAGTCAGCAAACTACATAGTGGCCTGTTCTTGTATGGCCTGGGTTGCAAGCTAGGAATTATTATTATTATTATTATTATTTTTGGTGGTACTGGGGATGGAACCCAGGGGCATTCTACCTCCAAGCTACACCCCCAGTCTTATTTTATTTTAATTTTGAAACAGGGTCTTCCTAGGTTGATGAGAGTATCACTACTTGCTGAGGCTGTCCTCGAACCTGCAATCCTCCTGTCTCAGCCTCCCAAGTACTGGGATTACAGGCGTGCACCACCACTTCTGGCTCTAAGAATGGTGTTTTATATTCATTAGTGGGATATATAAAGAAGATATGCAAATGAGACCATCTGAACTGCAAAGCCTAAGGTATTGATTTTGACCTCTTACAGACATAGATAGGGAAACAGGCCCGTGCAAGAGGGGCTTTCCTGGAAGGCAGCCAACCCGGGGGAGAGGCACTGAGGGAGGCCTGGAGCTCCTGAAAATGCTGAGGGGCAAAGCCAGGTGGCGGGCATGCACTCACTAGCATAGAGCTCCCCGGCTGCTGGGACCAGGCCGTACATCTTCCCTGCAGTGTAAATGTCCTCGCCCCTTAGGGTCACAGCGTCGATGTGCCCAGCCTAAAGGGAATGGAGAGAGCAGCTGGACTAGGTGGGCCTAGGATGGTTCTGGATGTCGGGATCCGACAGAGGTGGCAGGGCCTGTTGTTCTGGGGTTTGCAGCCCAGGGAACCTGGGTTAGAAGTCCCCCAACCTGCCTGCCTGCCCCTTCCTCTGCTTGTGCAGGTGCTCCCAGGCTAGAGGGCTGAAAGCAACCAACAGAGACCCTCCCCTGCATGGGAATCTGCTTCATTCCTCCAGTGTGCAGTCACTGAGGTCTCCTGTGTCCCTGTCTGAGCAGAGCATAGCACCACCCCTGCCCTCCTGCTTGTTGTGGGGGCCTCCATGGAGTGCTAGCACCCACAGAGGGTTGGCAAGCTGTGTGAGCACAACACACAATAGTGCAATGTTTGTGCAAATCAAAGAATGACCCACTAGGAGATGGCCGTGACAGGGCCTGCGGGGGGTGGCTGCTCATTCTGAGGAGGCAGCCGGAGGGTCCCAGGGCCCTCTTCCTTCAGACCCTCCAGGTCACCTGCACCTCCCCCTACGTGTCCATTCTGAAGCCTCATGACAGGTGACCCCCAGGACCCTGCAAACTGGTAATCTAGTCATAGTAGCATGACCAACCCCAAGGAAAGGGGGGAGGCCAGGAACAGAGAAACTCCTGTGCCCCAGAAGGTGCCCCCATTCAGGCCCGGAGGCATGATGTGCTGGTGGAGCGGAGCATTGACATTTTGGACCTGCAGGGGTACATCTGCAGGGGCCTTCCTTCCCACCACCCGTCCTCCCACCCGCTGGGATGTGTACAGGACAAAGGGCTTGGACCTGTCTGGCTGAAGGTCCCTTCCCTGGGTCACTGTGGCGGCACAAGAGCCACACTGAACACCATCCCCTAGAGCCTTGGCAGCCACCAGAACTGAGGACCACGGAGCCTGCTGGGCTCTGAGGAGGCTGAGGTCCGCTCCTCTTCCACAGGCCAGGCGCCCTCTGCTGGAGGCCTGCCTAGAGGCGCTGAAACCTCCCTCCCATCTCCCTGATGTGGACTGTTTGGAGCAGCGCCAGGCCACAGCACAGCCAGCCCGGCATCAGGAAGTGAAGACCCTTCTGCCCCCAGTCTCCCTTTCCCCAATTCCAGCCGAGGTGCTCCTCTATCTGCTTCTCCCAGAGCCCAGCTCAGTTCTGCAGAGACAGACTTCTGTCAGCCCCAAGCAAAGGGGCCACAGACAGCAGTGACCTTGGCTGAGTAACTTCCTCCGCATCTCAGCCCCAGTCTCCAGGCTGCAATGGGCTAATAATCATTCCCACCCTATAGAGCCGTTGTGAGGACTGAATGAGGTGATCCGCACCACAGCCTTGCACAGTACTGGTGGCAAATGGGGACCTGTGGGCTCAGGACATGAGTAAGGCAGGAGTCTGGCCCCCCTTCTCCTCCCTCCCTCTCTCCCTCCCTCTCTTCCTTCCTTCCTTCCTCTCTCTCTTTCACTGGGGATCAAACCCAGGGGCACTCTACCACTGAGCTACACCCTCCGCCTTTTTTATTTTGAGACAGGGTCTTGCTAAGCTGCCCAGACTGGCCTCAAATTGCCGATCCTCCTGCCTCAGCCAGGATTACAGGAGATGTGCTCCCCCCAGGTGGCACGGTGTGGGGGGACCATCTTGGGCGCTGCCCCACCTGCCCACTTGGCCCACTATGACACACCTGGATCTGCTCCATGCAGTGCTGGGGGGACTCGGCTGACACACACTGGATCTCCGGCTTGAGCCTCTGCCGGCTGAAGGCCACAGCCATGTCGCCGCACTTCTGGATCTCAGGTGTGGACAGTACACACCAGCGCAGGTATTGGGGCAGCCCTGGGTAGGAGGCGACACATCAGGGCTGGTGCTCAGTGGGAAGAGCCTGGAGTCAGACCCAAGGGAAATTCCTGGTCTTCCTCTTGTTGGTTGTGTGGCCAGGATATATCATTCAACCTTCTGACTCTACTTTTTCACATTGAAAGGATTAACTGCACCTCGTTCATGGGGCTTTGTGTGAGAGGCCAAAGGCAGACCGTGGCTGCTGTGCATCTGGGTGTCTGGCACACCACTCCCCTTCCTGTAGGTGGTGGATTTATGAGGGTAGGGGGATTGGAGGCAGGAAGCCCCTTTGTGGACTACTGGAATAGTCCAGGCAAGAGAGGATGCCTGAGACAGGGCTGTGGCCATAAGTTGGAAAGAGGGAGGAGGAGTGAGAGGTTGTGGAGGAAGAATTGACAGGACTCCATGGCCCCAAGACAGATCCTGATGGCCTGGATCCCATCCCCCAGCGCAGGCGGGGTCTCCAAAGTACAGGGGTCCACTTAACTATAAACATGCTTCCTCCCCAGCCCCCAGCAGCAGAGAAATACAAGTGACAGGTTCCCATGGAGGCCACAGGCACATGCCAGGTTCCTGGGAGAATGTCCTCCCTGGTCACCTCCTCAGAGAGCCCTGCCATGCCGCAGCGGGCCGGGATGTGCTCCCCCCAGGTGGCACGGCGTGGGCGGACTCACGGTTGGGATCACAGAGCAGACCCTTCATGGCGTGCAGGTACTCGCGGCCCAGCCACGCCTCGTAGGTCTGCGTGGCGATGGGCACGAGCTCCGAGGTGGAGTCCTTGAACAGCAAGTTCTTCTGGCCATAGGCCTCCGAGCTGAACATCTGGAAGCTGCTGCTCTCGTGGCTGAACAGGCGCTGCGTGTCAAAGGTGGGCACAAGCGGGTAAGGGTGCCACTGGGCCGTGTCCTTTCCTCCCCGGTGCAGCCAGCACCTCCTTCTTCCTGTGACCTCAGGCCGGGTGCCCGCTTCGAGGGCCAGGCCAGGTCCCCCCCTCCGTGGTGCCTCCCCTGACCACCTCTCCTTTCATGCTCCTCCAGTTTTGGGTCTCCACTCAGTCACACCCTGCCCCTTGGACACAGGTCTGGTGGCCCAAGTCGCGATGGTGCTGGGGACAAGCGATGGCCGGGTAGCAGCCACGTGGGTGGGCAGGGCCAGCTCCCGTGGGTGCGTCCCAGTGCTCAGGAGCGCACTGCGCCACGGCGGTGGCTTCAAATGCTCGGCGCCGGTGAACGGTGGACTTTGAAACGCACTGGCTGTGCCGCGCTGTGTATTTGCTCATATGTTCTGGTTTCGGTCTTCAGAGGCACAAGCACGAGGGGCTTCCTCTGAGGGCTGACGAGACCCCTGCTCTGGCCAGCTCTCCTCCACCCCAACCCTGGCTTGCACAGGGGTCCCACAGTCACACTGACCCGGTCCCCAGCTGGGGTCTGTCCCAGGGCAGGGTCTCTGAGTCCTGCCCCGCCTGATCTTAGCCCCGAGCTCTCATGCTGGTGAGTGACAAGCAGGCCCAGCACCACCCCACAAGCTTTGAGGGGCAAGGGCTCCATCTCACCTGGCCTTCATTGAGCAGCCGGAAGATGAGGCCCCCATCCGTGTCAGCCCGGACTACCACGGCATGCGCAGGCACCCGGGCCAGGTGGCATCGCCTCCACTCAGTGACAGGGGCCTGGCCCCCATCCCTGCACAGCAACTCGAAGTCCTGCGACAGCAGCATCAGGCCCCAGGAGGGCAGGGTTTTCCCTGGGAAGATAGGGCTGGTGAGCCAGCTCCTGTCCAGAGAGAGGGCTGGGAGAGCCAGCCTGGGGGCCAGGTGTGGCAGAGCGGAGAACCCAGCATCACTAAGATGCCGGGCTCGGGGTGACGCCTGTAAGACCGGGTTCTACACAGACTAGGTCTGTTTATTTATATTTTCCACCTTTCACCAACAGCTATCAATAAAATGGATTTTAGTATCCGACAATATTACAACACAGACAGACAGGACTAGTTATTACAGTTTAAAAGAGTAGGAAAATAAGAAAAGCTTGGAGCCGGGCATGGTGGCGCACGCTTGTAATCCCAGTACTTGGGAGGCTGAGACAGCAGGATCGAAGGTTCACGGCCAGCCTCAGCAACTTAGTGAGGCCCTGTTTCAAAATAAAAAATAAAATGGGGCTGGGGGTGTAGCTCAGAAGTAGAACGCTCCTGGATCAATCCCCATTAACACACACACACACACACACACACACACACACACACACACACACACACTCAGAAAAAGAAAAGAAAAGAAAAGAAAAGAAAAGAAAAGAAAAGAAAAGAAAAGAAAAGAAAAGCGAAAAGCTTGGGAGAAGAGAGACAAATGTGCCAGAGGGCAGAGGGCAGGGGTTAGGGGTATGGAGATATGCCCTGACAGAATCCACCCAAAACCGTAGCCCAATGAGCAAATGGTAATTCCCTAAAACTTTGCCCACAACCCAACTATTAATATTTTGGTACATTTCTTTTAAGTCCCTTTTCCATTTTAATTTCAATTTCTTTTTTCTAACTTCTTTGTGTGTGTGTGTGTGTGTGTGTGTGTGTGTGTGTGTGTGTTGCTGGGGATTTAATTCAGGGGCATTCTACCTCTGAGCTACACCCCAGCCCTATTTTATTGTGAAACAGGGTCTCACTAAGGTGCTGACAGCCTTGCTAAATTGCTGAGGCTGGCCTTGAACCTGTGATCCTCCTGTCTCAGCCTCCTAAGTAGTGGGATTACAGACGTGCACCACCACGCTGGGTTTATCAATTCCACTCTTGCTCTCATCAGTGTTTTTGCATAAAGATATGCATTTTAAAAACTGCTTCCTTAGATTACCACTAAAACTTTAAAAAGCTGATTTAAACCCAATACATTCCTGTTTGATTCATCCTGAGGCCTATGTCCATGGCAACCTGTTTTCATAGGATTGCCCTGCCCTGCAGGTAATTCTACATGCCTCATTCTTTTTTTTTTTTTTTTTTTTTTTTTTTTTTTTTTTTTTTTTTTTTTTTTTTTTTTTTTTTTTTTTTTTTTTTTTTTTGCGGTACCAGGGATTGAACCCAGGGGCGTTCTACCTCTGTGCTCCACTCCCGGCCCTATTTTTTATCCTTTACTGAAACCGGGTCTCACGAAGTTGTGGAGGGCCTCACTAAGTAGAGAGAGAGAGACAGAGACAGAGTCAGAGAGAGAGAACTGAGGCTGGCCGCGAACCCGGATCCTCCAGCTTCCGCCTCCCAAGTACTGGGATTACAAGCGTGCGCCACCATGCCCGGCGCCTCATTCTTTTTTATATCTCTTCTTACTATTCTCAAATCTGGTTCATGTTCATCTTCATAGACTCAGACTACATGATGAACTTACTGATTTTCTTCTTCTTGTTGTTCTTTCTGTGTGTGTGTGTGTGTGTGTGTGTGTGTGTGTGTGTGTTACTGGGGATTGAACCCAGGGGCATTCTACCTCTGAGCGACACCTCTAGCCCTTTCTTATTTTTTATTTTGAAACAGTCTTTCTAGGTTGCTGAGAGTCTCACTATGTTGCTGAGGCTGTCCTTGAACATGTGATCCTCCTGTCTCAGCTTCCCAAGTACTGGGATTACAGATGTGTGCCACCACGTCCAGCTTGGACTTACTAATTTAAAAGACAATGATTAACAACAACAACAACAAGACAGTAATTTAAAGAAAATAATAACAATGATCAGATATTTTAGAATAGGCAAAAGTCTGATTGGTGTTTGCTGGTGAGTGAGGAGGGGAGTGAGCAGAAAGGTGCATGAGGGAATTTTAGGGTGAAGGGTCTGTCTTGGTCAATATCTTGATTGTGGTGGTACTTATACACCTGTGTATTTTGGGTAAAACTCATAGAACTGAGCCAGGAGTGGTGGCACACGCTTGTAATCCCAGTACTTGGGAGGCTGAGACTGGAGGATCTGGGTTCGCGGCCAGCCTCAGCTACTTAGTGAGGCCTCCGCAACTCAGTGAAACCCTGTTTTCAAAATAAAGAATAAAAAAATGGGGTCTGGGGTGCAGCTCAGAGGTAGAATGCTCCTGAGTTCAATCTGCAGTACTGCAAAACAAACAAACAAACAAACAAACAAACAAACAAACAAACAAAAACTCATAGAACTGCACTTCAAAAAGAGTAAATTTTGCTGCACTTAATTTATACCTTAATTTTTTGAGTGTGTGGTGCTGAGGATTGAACCTAGGGGTATTCTGTTTCTGAACTATACTCCCAGCTCTATTTTTATTTTTTTTGCGGTACTGGGGATTGAACGCAGGGGCGTTCTACCTCCGCGCTACACCCCCGGCCCTATTTTTTATACTTTATTTTGAAATCGGGTCTCACGAAGTTGCGGAGGGCCTCACTAGGGAGAGAGAGAGAGAGAGAGAGAGAGAGAGATCACGCGCGCGCATGCGCGCTAAGGTTGGCCGCGAACCCGGATCCTCCGGTCTCTGCCTCCCAAAGTACTGGGATTATAAGCGTGCGCCACCATGCCCGGCCCAACCCCCAGCTCTATTTTATTTTTTATTTTGAAATAGCATCTTGCTAAGCTCCTGAGAGCCTTGCTACATTGCTGAGGCTGGCTTCAAACCTGTGATCCTCCTGTCTCAGCCACCCAAGTACTGGGATTATAGGTGTGTGCCACCACGCCCACCTTATACCTTAATTTAAAAAAATAAATGATCTTTAGGGAAATCCAAATGACAGGACATTTTTTAAAATAACTGACCTGATTCTTCAAAAACGCTGATGTTATAAAAAACAAAGACTGAGAAACTGTTCTGGGATCAAGGAAACTAAGGAGCTCTAACATATAAACCCCATGTGTGATCACAGACTAAGTCCTGGGTCTGAGAAAAATTGGACAGAATTGGGACAATTAGTGACTCTGGGATATTGACTGCAGATTAGGTAATAGCACTGTATCAATGTCACATTTCCTGAATTCAGTTTCTGTTCTAGGTTCACATCTTATTTTTAGGAGATGTGTACTAGAATATTCAAGGACTATGACACCAGCAAATGTCCCCTCACCCACACATGTATAGACAGAGTGCTAGATCAAATGTGACTAAATGCTAAAAATTGGAATCTGGGGAAAGAATAGAGGAGAGTTCTTTGAATTATTCTTGCAACATTCCTAACGTTCAATTATTTCAAAGTTTAAATGATAAGTGTATAATGGACCAAGACATAACACTATTCTGTGTGTGTGTGTGTGTGTGTGTGTGTGTGTGTGTGTGTGTTACTGGAAATTGAGCCCAGGGACTACATTCTCTGGCTACATTCTCCGAGCTACATCCCCACCTCTTTTAATTTTTTATTTTGAAGAAGGGTCTAAGTTACCATATGTTGGCCTGGAACCTGCAACCCTCCTGTTTCAACCTCCCAAGTAGTAAGATTACAGGCACGTACCACCACATCTGGCTATACCAATCTATCTTAAAAAAGACTGAAACAACTTCAAGGTCAGTCTCAGTAACTGAGCAAGACCCTCAGCAACTTAGCAAGAGCCTGTTTTTAAAAAGGGGGGGGGGCTGGGGATATAGCTCAGAGGTAAAATGCTCCTGGGTTCAATGCCCAGCAGGACCAAAAAAAAAAAAGAAAGAAAAGAAAAAAGACCTTGTCCAGGGAGACAAGGGGTGTCTTCAGGTAACATGAGAAGAATGCCAGGAGGGGACAGTAGATGAGCTCTAGTGTAAACTTTTTATAAAAAGCAGACACTGATTTTGAAGTGGAAACAGAACCCGACGCCATGCAAGCAGTGGAGTGGAGCCCGGCCGTCCACTGGCACCTTTAGTGAGACCTGCCTCTTCCTTTCTGCAGACAGGAGTGCTAAGGTTCAGAGACTGGGGGACTTGTCCGAGGTCACGCAGGGACTGAGACGGCATTGCACTGGAGCACCTGCTACCATCTGGGGACTATACCCAGGCAGGCCCGGCCCAAGGCCCCCACTCACCATCAGTGTTCTCCAGCACTGTACTGTGCTTCACAAAGGCTACGTCCCCTGCCCCTTCAGCCAGGCACCTGTGGAGGAGAAACCACAAGCCTGTCTGGGGCTGAGCTCCCCTCTAGCCCCTTGACCCACCCATCTTCCAGGCTGGAGGTCTAGCCTGGGCTGCTGGGCTAGCCTGGGCACACAGTTCACAGTCCAGCTCCCTGACTCGCTAGTTGCAGCTTTACTAAGTTGTGGACTCTTCCTAGCCCTGCCATCTGTCAAGTGGGGATGAGCAAGCGGCTCCCCAGGGGCTGCCGTGAGGGTGAGATCACACAGACCCACGCAGCCTCACTTGGGCCTGGAAGGAGCAGGCGCTCACAGGCAGCTGCTTTCATTGCGGCCTGGACCCCAGGGTGCTTTGAAGATGATTCTGCTCTGAGGCAGGGGATCAGACTAGAAGGTCTTTTTATGCCATGCAAAAAAATCCTGAGTAGAAGGGACCATGGCTTTTACATGATTCTCTCTATGTCACTGCCCAGCATGGGAGGCAGGTCAGGGGCAAAGGGGCTACTTGGTTCTCTATAGCCAGAAGATAAGCAAGGATCAGACTGGCGTGGGGGTGGAGACACCAGGAGACAGCTGAAGGAGTCAGGGAGGCTGGGAGATGGCTGAGGACATGGGGAGGTGGGCTCGACTGTTTCTTCTCTCTGTGCCACAATCCACCTTCACCCAGATCACACCCTGAGCAGAGGTGCTGCAGGCCTCCCTGCTCCGGGTGGGATCACTGAGGGCCGGGTGGCCGGGGACACTGAGGGCCGGGTGGCCGGGGACACTGAGGGCCGGGTGGCCGGGGACACTGAGGGCCGGGTGGCCAGGGACTCAGGAGGCTTCTGTTCCATGTTCCCTCACTTGGACACAGGTGGAATTGGACCGTGAGCTGTTCCACTCTCTTGGGTCTATGGAGGGCTTATCCAAAGTGCCAGCCTGAACCAGCTGCACAGAGGGGACCAGCCCCGGTGTCCAGCCATGCTCCCCTCCCCACCGCCCTCCCTGCCAGTCAGAGACACCAGAATGGGGACCTGGGAGTGGTCAAATGGCTGCTTTTTCCATTTTCTTCTCTCTGAGTCCTCCTTTCTCTAAGTATACCAAACATGTTGACTTTATGAGCAAACCCAGCCTGGCACACTCTGGTGTGATGTTTATAAACTAGTTGGGGCACAGAAGTGTACAAAGGGCACTCTGATGAGACGCGACCCACAGTGCACTCCTGTGGCCTCTCTGGGCAGTGTTTTCCCGCCAGATCCCCCCGGCCCTTCCCAGGCGCCCTTACCGGAAGGCTCCGCTGTAGTCATAGTATCTCTCCAGGGGGCTCTTGTCACACACCCCCTCCCCAGAGCTGTCACCCTGGCAGAGGCGACAGAGGGACTCAGAGTAACTGGTGTCTCCTGCTCCTGGGACACAGCTGCCCCCAAAGTAGTCGCTGACAGCTGTGGAAGAAGGCAGAGAGGGTATTCAGAAAGACTTTCCTCGGACCCAGGCCGGAGTCAGGAGGGGCCTGGGCTCCACAGGGGCCTCATCTGGATACTTTTGTTGTTGTTGTTGTACTAGGAATTGAACCCAGGGGCATTCTACCTCCGAGCTACACCCCCAGCCCTATTTTATTCTTTATTTTGAAACAGGGTCTTCCTAAATTGTGGAGGACCTCACTAAGTAACTGAGGCTGGCCACGAACCTGTAATCCTCCTGTCTCAGCCTCCCAAGTACTGGGACTACAAGCGTGCACCACCACGCCCGGCTCTATTTTTTGTTCTTTATTTTGAAACCGAGTCTCACTAAGTTGCAGAGGGCCTCACTAAGTAGCTGAGGCTAGCTGTGAACCTGGATCCTCCTGTCTCAGCCTCCCAAGTACTGGGATTACAAGCGGGCGCCACCACGCCTGGCCTCATCTGGACACTTCTGACAATCCATTCACCTGCAGGCTTCTGTCCCGGAACTGGGGAACTAGATCAGATCAGTGATTCCCAAACTGGGTCCACTGAAGTGGCAACGTGCATCTGGGCAGGACTGATGCTATTAGAGCTGCTCAGGGGACACACTGTTTACTCACACGTGACCACACAGGACAACTGAGTGTCACCTGGATACTGTTCTCACTGCAGTGACGTGCAGTTGATGAAGGGGGTATTGTTACTTAACGAGTATCATTGGCGGGATAGAGGGCGCTTCTCAAAGCACAGTGGGGGAAGGAAACCAGCAGGAGCCTCGCGGGTGAAGAGGCTGGATCCGCTGACCTGCATGGCTTTGGGGGCCCTGCCAGCACTGAGGCCCCGGGTGCGCCCTCTTCCCAAATATTTGTCCTGTGTCGAGGGAGGATGCCCACTGCCTATACTGCACGAGCCACGCTCAGCACGCAGCCAGGACGAGCCCCAGAGGAGCAGATAGACCACGCACATCTGCCGCCATCTGAGAGGCTGGCCCCCAGGCTGGGGGTGTGCTGTTTACATGGCCGCCTGGGCTTGTCAGCCCCTTGGCTTTCTGGGTTTAAACCAGCAATTTGTTTGGGTCCTGAAAAAATAGCATTTCTGATCCTTCACGGTTCTAGAAGCAGCAACCGGCACCAGGTCTCCACCGGGGGCTCACCAGCTGTGTCACATGAAGCACGGTGACAAGTGAGCAAGAGTCATGTCCCGTAGGGGCCAACCAGCCAGAAACTCAAATGGTGGCCACAGGGTACAGGAAGTGAGGGCCCTGGAGGAGGCGGGACTTTGCTGCAACTTGGGGGGGCACGAGATGAAGACGAGTCCCCAGAGGCTCCTAGGTGAAGATGAGCAGAGGAAAGGAGGAGGAGCTTGGAGAATCTGTGCCGGGCCTGAAGCGCTCACCTTTGAGCAAGTCGCAGCCCATCACCGACAGGCGGCCGCTCTCCACCAGGTAGCCTATGGGCACGTTCCAGCCCACAGTCCGGTTGATGCCCGTGTGGCAGGACTTCACGCCCTCCAGGGTGTTAATGGTCACGTTAGAGTTCCTCCTGACCACAGCCACAGCGTAATAGGAGGTCCCAACCTCTGGGGGGAGAGGAGAGGAGTGAGGGCGGCAAGGGAGAAGCCTTGGGAGGGTGGGTGTGCAGTGTGCAGAGAGAGCAAGCGGTGCGATCCATGTCCTATCGTGAGACCTGGCCCTTCTCCAGCCTCACAAGGTAGATACTCTCCCAAGATATTAATTCCTTCCCCAATTCTCCCTTTTCCTTCCCAAGTCAGCTGGCACTTAGCTGGGTCTGCACCCGAGCATGTCAGGGGAGCCCTGCAGCTGGACGGAGAGCAGAAGTAGCCAGCATGTCTTTTGCTTTGCATCAGGCTAGGTCCTTGGAAGGCCCTGGAAGGAGTGAGGAAGGGCGTCGTGGTTATGGGGAGAAGGGGGCTGGGAGGAGCAGAGAGAGCAGAGCAGGGGCTTCCCCAGATTAGGAAAAAACCAATGCCCCACTGCTGAGGGGGGGAGAGACAGAGACAGAGAGAACAGGTGGTGTGGTCCCAAGTCACTCAAGACCCTGAAGAGCTGTGGTGTGGTGGGTAGGCAGCTCCCGCACCTCGAGGAAGATCCCCTGGGCCAAGTGTGGCTGGAGGGGCATCCAGACAAGACTCAGAGGGCTCGTCTGCAGGGACTGGTCACCAGGTACCTCCCATCACACAGACACATTCTCTGCCTCTTCCCTCCCTGACCCTCTCTCCCGAGTCTGACCCTGCCAACCTAAGAGCTTGGTCCAGTCCCACCAGACTCGCCCACCCTCCCTTTCCTTCTAGTTCCTGGAACCACCTCCGTCTTTCCTGCCTGGGATGGTTGTCACCACCCCAGAGACCGCCCTGTCTGCTGTGTCTAGGCTTCCCGCACCCTTCCCTCTCCCTCTCACGCTGCCACCTGGTCTCTGCATTTTGGAGTGTTCATGTGTTCACTTTCTGAACCCCGCTCTCTGAGGCAGAAGCAGGGGGCCTTGTGACTACTGGATGCTCATGACCAGGACACAGTAGGTGCTCAATAGTGGTGTTAAATCAGAAAGGCAGAGCTGTGCTCCAGTCCATAAGGCATGGCTGCTTCTGACCTCTGAGGGGAAAGAAGGGCTGCCTGGTTTGCAGGGTTGGACTGGGTGCGTGTCATGGCACCATCACTAATGCCTTCCCCGAGTGAGACCCTATGTGAGGTAGCAGGGGGTACAGGAAGATGAGGACTGGGCCCTCCTCGGAGGACAGACAAGACGGGGGGCAGAGCCCTGGCAGAGGCGAGTGGGAGCCAGCGCTCTGGGAAGGCAGGAGAGAGGCCCTTTGCGGGGTGCAGGGCTCTGGGAAGCTCCTGGGAGGAGGCGACAATCTCATGGCCTGTGACGGGGAGGCTGGCGCTGGACAGGCAGCGGAGGGGGAGGTGCCAAGCGCAGGCCGAGCTGAAGCCCACCCGCTGGGGTGCAGGAGCTACGGAGCTGGATGTGTCCCGGGTCTGCTGGGCTCTGCAGCTGTCCCCCAGCCCCGGTCCCATCCACACAGCCTCTGATAGAGACACTGGTGTCTGCAGGTAGCTGGGCGTTACTGATACCTTGGTCACCCAGGCCACAGCTCCATGCCCGACACTGCATCAGGCCTGGGGCAGTCCTTCTGCACAGGTTCAGCGGGCAAAAGTTACGGGGCTGCTGGGTTCCCCGCGAGGAAGAAGAGACTTAGGACAGCTCTCTATGTTGCTGGTTCTCTGGCCTGGGGGTTTCCAGAGAGACCTAGGGGTCTATCAGAGGATGTGTCTGCCGGGACTCCAGGACTGCTCCATGGACAGGACTAGTTGCCTGCTCAGGGTGGCCGTGGAGGCCAGGCCAGGCCGGTGAGTGGCCCTCCGGGGTGGGCCTGCTCTCTCCTCCCACCCACGCCTGTACCTTGATCGTACACTTCGCCCACCACGGGCTTCAGGCCGTGCTCCTTCCCCGCCTCATAGATGGTGCCTCCATCCAGCGTGATGGCATCCGCCTCCCGGGCCTGCAAAGAAGTGTGCGGATCAGGCGCAGTCCGATCTGCGAGAGCTTGGCCACCCTCGAAAAGCCCTGGAGGTCCACCCTGTCATGTCTGATCCAGTCCTGAAGGGCCTGGGGGTACAGGCATGGAGCGGGAGGAGGGAACAAGACCCCACCCCAGAAGGCCACTGGCTGGGCCAAGGACTCAGTCCATTTTACTAACTAGGCTATTTTAAGGTAGCTGAGGGTCTTGCTAAGTTGCTGAAGCTGGCCACAAACCTGCAATCCTCCTATCTCAGCCTCCCAAGTACTGGGATTACAGGCATGCTGCACCACGCCCTGCTTTAACTATGCTATTTTAAAAATATTAATTCTTAATTTTACAGGACTCAGATGTACATAGAAAAAATGATATAACACAGAGTAATAAAAAGCGAGTTTCACCGGGCGTGGTGGCTCACGCTTGTAATCCCAGTACTTGGGAGGCTGAGACCAGACGATCCAGCCTCAGCTACTTAGTGAGGTCCTCCGCAACTTAGTGAGACCCTGTTTCAAAATAAAGAATAAAAAATAGGGCTGGGGTGTAGCTCGGAGGTAGAATGCCCCTGGGTTCAATCCCTAGTACTGCAAAAACAAAAATCTAAAGTAAATAAACAAATAAAAAGCGAGTTTCCCTCACTTTTCTGTTTCCCATCCCCTTGCCTCCACTGCTAAACCAGGTTTTCTTGGGTTTTCCCTCTAAGAGAGTCTATGCAAACTGAATCCATAATGCCCTCTTTAGTTTTGTTCCTTTTTATTTGTCAACACAAATGGCAATGCACTGTCTGTGTCATGGGTCCACGGATGGAATTAAAGCTCAGGTTAATTGGTTTCTGCCCTCATGGCGCAGCCTGACCCAAGGCAGGGCCCCTCGTAGGTCTGTGATTGGACCAGGCCCCGGGGGCTGAGCTTCAAGGGAGCCCCAAGTCTCCTGGCACCTGCCCTGAGGCGTCTGTCCCTCCCTTGCCTCTAGAGATCACCAGCACCAGTTCAGCGGGTCTCCTGCTGCTCGGAGCTGCTTCCCCACCTCCCCCAGGACTCACACCTCTCCTTCCCCAGAATCCATACAAGCCTCATTCTGGAAAACTCCGTGCACTACTGAGAGCCCACTGCAGTACCCCCCTGCCCTCATGGGCGGGGTCCCGCTCTAGCAGGGCCTGGAGGGAGGGAAACCCTGCCTCTCAGGCACCTTTCCCCACCACACCCATCTGAGCAGCGGCCCTCCCGCCTCCCCCCTGGACTGGCTCCGGAGGAAACAACGCCGCCCTTGTTGCCGGGAAACTCAGGAGATCCTACTGCCCAGGACTGGCAGGGACGCGGCCCCTCTCCAGTGAATGAGGCTGTTGTGCGTGTGCTCCTGAGTCACAGCCCTCTTGTCTGGCCAGCGGCGCGGGAGCGGGTGGAGGGAGAGGCCTCACCGTGATGAGCTGGACGCAGTGGTCTGCCGAGGTGCCCTGGACGCAGAGGAGGGAGGGCTGGATGCCCGCGTCCTGGAAGGCCTTGCTCATGTCGCTGCACTTCTGCTGCTCCGGATCCGAGGTGGTGCACCACCGCACCTCCATCCCGGCGAGCGCTGGGGACAGGGGAAAGTGAGGCCCAGCCCGTGGCCCCTCGCGGAGGCTGGCTTGAGCAGCTCTGCGCGACCCCATCAGTCTGTACAGCCAGTCCCCTGCATCAGCTCTGCCCTCTAACAGAGGTATAGGTACTGAGACTGACAAAGTGTGCTCAGGCCTTTGACCAGGGACTAGACAGGCTATTGCGGAGGAGTGGAAAGCCTCCGGGTTGCTACTCAGCTGCCCCACCGCTCTCTCTGCAGGCCTGGGCTGGAGCCTGAAGGGAAGAAGGAGCACTGGCTTTGGAGTCCCAGCAGACTTTGTGAACCGGCAAGTTCCTGCTCCTCTCCAGGCCTCAAGAAGAGGGTGCTGGCCTGGGGTTCCTCAGTAGCGTCCCTGGCGTGGACCTCATGAACTGGGACATGCAGCTGGGACGGGCTGTGGGGCTCTGTGCAGCCTCTCACTGTCTGTGATTAGGGCAGCTGCAAGCCCTCCCCCAGTGGGCACACAGGGAGACCAAGGAATCGCAGCTTGGGTTCAAGTTCCTGCCCCTCTAGCTGGAGACTCCAGGCAATATTTGACGTCTGTGGGGCTGTTTCCTCTTAGGAGAGAGCGGTGAGAAAACCCACCTTCTGCGTTGGAGGTAGACGTGTGCACCGAGCCCAGGACACTCAGGTCCTCCGTGGACTTTCACTTGGGCCCGGGCGACCAGGTCAGATCCCAGCGAGGTGCCCGGCAGGCAGGGGCCCTGGGAAGG
This sequence comes from Glis glis, assembly GCA_004027185.1. NCBI lineage: Eukaryota > Metazoa > Chordata > Mammalia > Rodentia > Gliridae > Glis > Glis glis. Next base: position 29,867 of record PVJS01021534.1, read on the forward strand.
GGCGCCAGAGCCCCTTGGGGCGATGACTCTGCAGAGCTGAGCTCCTCCACCGCTCACCCTGCCCGCCTGCATCGCCACGGAGGACCGTGCTCCAGGGAAACGCGCGGCTTTGGGTTCGGTTCCCTCCTCCCCAGGGCCAGGTCCCCTCCCGCGGTCGACCGCCTGCTCCTCCCCACGCCCCGAGCCGCCCGCCACCCCATCTCCCCACCCCCGGAGGCCGGCAGGAGTCCGGAGCCGGGCGGTGGGTTCGTGTTGTGTGATGAGGGGTGCGCCGCTTGCGGGCAGGGCGGCCATGTGAACCCCACCCTCTCAGCAGCCCCGGGCCCTGACTCCCGTGGTCCGACGCGAGGAGACTCGGCCTCGGTCCTCCACCTCCACCCTCGCGCCTCGGCGTGGCTGGGAGAGGTCTCCCGAGGCCTCTCGCGCCCTCCCTCGGGTCCCTCAGTCTTCTCCGACCTCCTTCCCCGAAGGCTAGGGAAACAGAGCTGCTCCGGCCCCCTAAGCCTCCCCGGGTTCCCACGCCTTTCGGGAGCAGCCACCTCCGGGCCTCCCTACACCCCGAGGCTCTCCCCACCACGCCTCCGTCCGCGCCTCTGGTGCGCCTGTGCCGAGCGTCGCTTTGCCAAGGCCTGCTCCCCGCCTCCTCCTCCAGGAAGCCTTCCGGACATCCCGCCCGCCCGCGTCAGTGGTAGCTCCCTCCACCATCCTCCCCCGACCCCGCGCCTCGATCCTTCCCTATTCAACCTCCCTCGGAGGCGCGGGCTCGGGACACTCTTTGGAGCCCCCCATCTTGCTGGGGAGCTCCAGGACCGCCGCCCCGGCGCCTACTCTGATGGCGGGACGGCGGGGCCTCACCAGTGCCCAGAGCCAGCAAGAGCCACAAAGTCACGCTCGGGCCCCGCATGGCGCGGTCCAGGGCTGGCTGGGGTCAGGTCTGGGTCTGGGTCCGAGTGGATCGGCAGCAGCCGGGGCTTGCTCCCTCCTCCCTTCCTCGCGCTGGCCCGCAGCTGCTTAAGTGCGGCCCGGGCGTGCCCGGTGGTGTCCACGCCCCTGGGGTGCACACACCCCGACTGGACACCTGGGCTGACCAGTTTGGCCTTGGCGCTCGCGCTGGCGCCCCCTGCTGGAGCCTCGGCCCCCGGACCTCGCACGGCTGTGTGGGGCTCCCTTCCCTCAACGTTCTGCCTGCATTGAGACCATCCCTCCTCCTGTGCTGGAAAGATCCCAAACGTCCTGCTGGAGAGGGGAAAGTCCAGCTTTGGAAGAAAGAAGAGGTCAGAGCTGGAGGGAAGCTCGGAGGCCTCCCAGAGGAGTCCAGGCCGACTAGGTCCTGGCTGGGAGGAGCTGGGGGTGAAGTGCACAGTCCTGGCCACCCGAGGGGAGGGCACCTGCTCAGGCCATTGTCAGCAGAGCTGGAGCTAGAGCCCAGGCCCCCAGCAGAGCCGCACCCAGCGCGATCTGAAAGATGGGAAGAGAACCAGGGAGGAGGAGGAGGAAGCAGAAAAGGACCGTGAAGGAGGGGAGAGGAG
>PVJS01021535.1:0-31398 GCA_004027185.1 Glis glis
GCCCCGCCCCTCGCCGCCGGCCCCGCCCCCACCGCCGGCCCCGCCCTCGCACCCCCGCCCTCCCCCCGCGGCCGCCGCTTCCCCGGCAGTCTCCTCGCGCTCCGGCCGGCACGCGCGCTGCGCCCGGCCGCCGCTCCCGCCGCCGCCGCCGCCGCCGAGCGTTCCTCCGCTGCGCCTGGCTTCCAGCTTCGGGCCGGAACCGGAAGTGTGGGGGGCGGGGCCCGGAGGAGGCCAGGAGACCGAAAACGCGGCCGAGCCCGGAGCCGGAGCCGGAGCCAGAGCTGGACCCGAACTTGGCCGCCGCCTGCACCGCCGTCGCCGTCGCCTCCCGCCGCCCCTTCCCCGCGCCGCCGCCGCCTCGGCCGCCACCGCCGCGAGCTCGGCCGCCAGTGGTCCGCGGACTTTGGGTGTCCGGGTTGAAGGTCGGTCCGGACGTCGGACCAGCTCGGTTCCCGGACTGTCCGGGCGGCAGCGGGCGCCGCCGCCGCCTCCTCGTCGCCTCAGCCTGGCGTTTTGTTCCGAGAGAGCCGGGAGGCGAGCGGGGCTGACAGTGATTTTGACAGTGATTTAAACCCGCTTTTGTTGTTGTTGGCTTTTCGTTGTTTGGTTTTGTGTGTTGTGCTTGTGTGTGGCGGTTTTTTCCCCTGTGGTGCATTTTTTTTATTGTGCTTTTTTCCCCCTCTCTTTTTTTAAAAAAAAACCGTGAACGTTTTTTTTTTTAATTTTTGCTCGGGGCTTCCGAATATGTTTTATGACGGTTGATTTTACACCAGGAGGTTTGTCTCCCAGGAAGACGCAGGGAACTGGATATCTAGCGAGAACTTGCTACGGATTCCCGGCGCCTCGGGAAAATGGGAGCTGCTGCAAAGTTGGCGTTCGCCGTCTTTCTTATCTCTTGTTCTTCAGGTGAGTGCCGGGAGCGCGGCGCGGCGGGGCTGCTGCAGCGGCCGCGGCTGCCGCTGCTGGTGGCCGCGGAGCTTGTAGGATCGCGAGCTCCCTGGAGCCTGGGGAGCGCTCGCCACCTCCCGAGCCCCTCTGCTGCCGCCTCCCTCCCCCGGTCTGATTGTGATCTGGAAACCTCCATGAATTTTTCTTGTTTTGAGTTGGGTTGGCCAACTGATAAGAGTGAGTGAGTGCTGTGTTGTTGTGGAAGTGAGAAAGTCATGGTTTGTGGCCATAACACTGAATGACAGCGCTGGTTAGGTTGCAGTTCAGCCACAAATACCACAAGTGACAATTTATGCAAAGGTTGAGACCCAAAAGGAGTATTCCGAAATGTCATTTAGCCGTAAGCTCTTCCAAAACAAGGCTTTTTTTTTTTGGTCGTCTTCTAGAAGGTCTTCTAATTAGTGCTTCACCGGTGAATATCACGGCATAGATCAAGTTAGTTGCTACTTAATTTTGACCGTGAGAAACAATGCATCCTATCAGCAATTTCATCTGTATCCTCTCACGTTTTCTTCAACTTCATTGTCCAGCAATGTTAAAAATAGTTGTTGTTGTTGGAGTATTAACTATAACCCAGTGCAGAAGAGGTATGCCGCTGTGTGTTGGTAATGTGCTGGCTTTCAACCACCATTTGTGTGTGTGCTCTTTTCAGGCATAGATTTTGCTTACCTACGGAATACTTATTTTAAACGCTTTGTATTGAAGCATTGTTTTCGGTTTAGAACAGCCCATGTGAAATTGTTCTTACTGTTAAATATGCTCTACTCATGAGATGTATTTTAGCTCAGGGTTGGAAGAATAATCTGGCCATTTTATATTTGAAATTTTGATTTTGTGAGGACATTCTATGGTTGCAACCAGTGGTTGGAAAAACTATCTAGTCTTTGTGTTTGAAATTCTGTATATGAATACAGCATCGAGCAGAAAGGTGTGCAGAGGTACATAACAGGAGAGTTAGTTCCATGGATGAAACAGTTTAGAAGTCACATTGGATCATTTATCCTAAATATACAATATTCAGTTCCTAGGTTGTGAAATAGAATTATGGGGGGGCGAATTGACAGGCTTCATGGTCATGTCTTTATCTCATTTGCCACAGGGAAATTAGAGGGTGGTAGTCTTTTCTTTGTGTACCTCTATGGTGTACTGTGTGTGTGTGTGTGTGTGTGTGTGTGTGTGCGCGCGCGTGTGTCCATCTTCCCCACCCTCCTTTTTAATAGAATCTTTTGTAATGTATAGAATTTTGCTGAATGGTACATTTCCTTGTGGTTAATAAATGGATAAAGTCTAGTCTTATGTCTGTAGTGGTATTGATCAGTTCCGGGTGGGCTGAATGTGTTGTGAAATGGCGATCATTGCCAGAGATTAACCAAAAGAATCATGTCTGTTTAAATGGAAGAAGGAACACGCTTAAGGCAGGCTGACAGTTCTTTTTGTGCAGGGTTTGGGGAGGAAGCTAAACAATGGTATGTCTGAAATGAATGAAGGCCTCGATAACATTAAACATCTTGCTTTTGTGAAATGACTTAACCATGTAGTTTTTATCTTTCCCATACTATTTCTCCTCTGTCCCTATATATTCTGACTGGTGAACTCCTCTTGTTCAGTTCCCTTTTTCTGATCTCCTGCCCTTGAGGAGGAGGGGCATCATGGCCACTGACCAAGGGATTGTAGACATTATTCCCTCCCAAACCCACCTGAGTCACATTAATTGGTGAAGGATGTTATTCTTGAGCAGTCTTAAGGTATTACTTCTGGAAAAGCAGGCTGTCGCTACAGATCTTACAGCTTCCTCTGCTTGGTTTGGGAATAAGAAGAATTGAGCATTAGTTTTTTGTAGGTTTATTTTCACTGGGCCAGGAGGTTAATAGGGGAAATTTTGAAATAAAGTATTTTGTTGCTGTAAAGCATATAGATATTCCATTTACATATTAAGTCTTGTTGCATAGATTTTTTAAAAAAATTAATATTCCTAGTTGAAATAAAATATGTGATTCAGTTGAAGATAATTGAAATAATCTTGAGAGCCTTAATCCATATTTTTACATGAAGGTTTTTAGTACTTAAAATGTCTGATTTTTTAAAAGGGCTTTGTTATGAATAAAGTGCACTATAAAAAAGGATTATTATGTTTCTCCTCCTAATTGATTTTTCTATGTAATATGTAATCTGGCATGCTGGAAGCATGAGGGTGGCTATTTTTATGAGAATTAAGAAATTTATCAAGTTGTCAGTTTTTTGTGTCTGGATATTTGATTTTTTTTCCCCCAAATAAGAAACAATAGTAAACAACAGTTTTATTCTAGGGATTCAGGATGGATGTTTACTATTTCCTTTAGTATTTTGTGGACTTTAATTTTCAGTTTCCATCCTATGATACGTATTCTGGAGACTGATTATGCAAGGTATTTGTATAGAATATAGCCAAGTGTATAATTTCCTTCTCTCATTTCAGGGGAAACATTTTGAGTTTTGCCCTCATCCTGGAATGCCTTCAGATTTCCTTTGATTTTGAATTTTTTCATTCCTCTTATCTCTCCTCATATTCTGTTTCAGAGTACAAATCTGCTTCTCAATTTTTTTTAAAGTATGATGATTAATCTGCATATTCTCTTATAATTTGTTTAAAATGTGAGAGTGAATTTAATACTTGCCCTAGTACTTAGGTTTATCCTACCTTGAGTGATGGAGCTATTGTGGTGTTTGAGTTGCATTGGAGTAATTGAGAATTCCTTTGGATTCTCTAGAAGTTTGAGTATGGTCAATATATTTGATGAAATAAATGGAGTTATAGTAATTATGTACATTTTCTTGAGTTCATCTAGGCAATGCTGTGTGTGTGGGTGTGTGTGTGTGTGCGCGCTCTCTCAAGGGTGAGTGTATGTGTGGTTGGTGGGAGAGTTGGCACTGCAAAGAATCTTCTGGGACTATTGTGAACTTTGGTTAACAAGTATAGATATTAAATGCTTTGTTTTCTAAAAGGGAGAATCTCTTAAATGTTGTCTGTGATCAAATCCAAATATACTATGTTGAAACATGCAGACTAGAAAAAAACTAAAACAACCTCTCCATTTATTTTGAAAATTTTCTTTTTATTTAGGATCGAAGCCAGTAGTTCTCAAGCTGGGTGATCCCCCCACCCCCAAAACACACCTCAGGGGATATTTGGAGACATTTTAGATTGTCACAACTGGGGGTGGTGGTGCTACTGGTATCTAGTGGGTGGAGGGAGGAATGCTGCTAAACAATCCTACAATGCACAGGACACTCTTCCATAACAAAAAAATTATCTGGCTCAAAATGTCAGTAGTGTTGAGATTGGGAAACCCTATTCTAAAGTCTTAATTTTTAAAAGCATTAGTTAGTATAGTAGTAAAAAGGTTGTGCCTCCCCTAAGTCAGACATCTAAATTCTACCAATACATTGGTACCAATAATTCCAAGAATACCAATAATTCTACCAATGTATTGGTAGAATACATGTATTCTGTTGACCTTATATTGGTAGAATACATGTATTCTATTGACCTTATATTGAAAGTTTTCATCATCTTTTAAAATAAATATATGATTAAATTAGGGAAATGGACTATAGTTATATACATAGTTTTATCCTAGTGTACTTTAATAAAAGTGTTTTCCTAACTATTATGAATAAACTTCTAATTACTTATTTTTTATGTGCTTTTATTGGTGCATTATAGTCTCACATCATAATGTAAATCATGTTGACATTGACATACAATCATTCAGCATTTGGTGCCCCCCATTTCCCCCCTTCCCAATACAGAATACTGCGATTGACGTTGGTATATTCACATATGTACACATAGTAGATGGTAGTAATTCTGTTTATGAATCTCAGTCTTCCCCTTCCCCTTCACTTAGACCACCTCCCTGGCTCCACTGAGGCTTCTCCTCCATTATCTGGAGTCCCTCTGGTATGCCATTTACTCCCTAGCTTCCACATATAAGAGAAAACATATGACCCTTCATTTTCTGTGATTAGCTAATCTCACTTAACATAATGTTCTCCAGGTCCTTCCATTTTCTTGCAAATGACATAATTTTGTCCTTTATTGCTGAGTAGAATTCCATTGTGTGTATTTCCCAATTACTTATTTTGATAGAATGTTCATAAAGATTGCATGTTCATGGATATAATGAATGGTTAATTATATTTGCTTTTGATCTGGTGTTTTTTCTGCCATGTGAATCGTCTTTAAGGATATATATTTTTTATCCTTTTGAAATCACTGGTGTGCATGGCTGTGGTGTGTGTATATGTGTATATGTATGTTTAACATGGTGCCTGAAAGTTTTATATCATATGGAAGAAATACATTCATTGTCACATGTGCCCTGAATGATATCAAAGTATAAATTTATTTTTTAAATGAAATTTATTTTGTCTAGCTAACTTTAATTTCAGGAAAAATTTAAAGTGATGTCTTAATTTTCTTGAAAATCATTAGCTGTGTTTTGGTTACCATTAGACTCATTTAGGATTCATCAAGTCCTAGTCTAGGATCTCTTGCAGACCCTTGTCCTTTTTAACATTAAGTTTTGATCATAATTAATGAATGCTTGCTTTTTTTGTTTTGAACTTTGGATCTAAGACAGTTTACTCAGCCAGCCAGGATGAGAATTACATTGAAACTCTTGATCCCCCTCCTGCTGCCTCCAGATGGGGGTCTCCTTGTGTTGCCCAGGATGGCTTTGAGCTCACTATCCTCCTGCCTCAGCCTCCCAAGTAACTGGGATTACAGGAGTGCACCACCATGCCTGGCTTTACAGTGAAACTCCTTAAGTGGCCTTATATCATTCAGAGGAAAATTCTGAAGTCACTCCCACAAAAAGTATGCAAATCAGCCTTACACTGTTTCTATAACACACCTCCATGTAGCCTTCTTCTGGTACTACTGATACTTCTACCTTTTGGGTCTACCAGACTCTGTTTGTAAGAAGTGAAGCATAACCAAACCAAATGAAATTTTAATAATCTCTAAATCATCCCTTTAGATTTGAAGACTTTATTTTGTTGCATTTTTACTTTTATAAGTACTCTTATTTCTCACCTTTGGTGTCTTTTCAGTTATTTAAATTTGTCTTTTCACTCTCTCTTAGTGTCCTTCAGATATACCTTAGGTATACCTAGGTTAGCAACATTTGATACTGGGATCACTGGTATGGTCTTCACTCTTTATGTTGTAAAACTAATTTCTTTTATTATAGTTCCCTTTTTGCTTTTCTCCCTTCTTAGTCTCTCCCCTCCCTCTTGTACTTCCCTATACTGTAGGCTCCTTGCTTGTGGAACTCAGTTGTTGCTAAGCATTAAGGGTGCCTTAAGAGAGCTCCTTCATGGTTTAAAAGAAAGCCAGTTGAATTTAGACTGGTTGAGAATTGACCAGATAGTAGTCTTTTCCACTGTTCTTTCATTTGATGGTTTCTGGACTACCACACATTAATACATTTGGGAGTAGTATTATTTTCTTGAAATCAGAGGACTTGAACTTTAGGTTGCTTTTATTTTTCTTTTCATAGTCAGGTTTTCCTTACTGCTTTCAAAAAGTCTTATCTCTTATTCATTCATCATCTCTGTTTAAGCCAAAGTTTGACCACACCCTTAGAGTGTATTTATTGCCACTGATGGGCCCACATTAGACTTCTTCTGTGGTAGATTTAATTTTGTTAAGTTATGACAGTCATGTCTAGACAGAACATTGATTTCAAATTGACTATTGAACTGAAAATTCCAGGAATAGTTCATAGAGAAAGAAGGCAAGAAAACTATTGTAGATAGCAGTTGACTTTCCATCATTTCCCATTTAGATTTCTGTTAGTCACTTCATATACACAGTGCATTTAAGTAGTCAAAAGGGGACTTAAAGGAAAAAATAGGCTGTTGTCTCTGAGGTTGAATTTCATGAACTGTTAGCATGGTGGACTTAAGGGAAAAAATTGGGAGGTTCTTATGGATAACTACCAAGAATGTGGTCATAATGGTTAGTAGATATAGTTTCTAGTGCCAGCCCTGCCACTATCTAGATCATAGGTCCTTTTCTCTTACCTGAATTATTGAAGTTCCTTTTTAGATAAGACTAGCTAGTTCCCTGTCACTACTTCCTCTTCTTTGCATTGGATCCATATAGCTGCCAGAGTGGCCTCATTAAAAAATAAGTCTGAGCCCAGTGTGGTGGTACACACTTGTAATCCCACTACTTGGGAGGCGGAGACAGGAGGATCACAAGTTTGCGGCCAGCCTCAGCTACTTAAGTGAGGCCCTCTGCAACTTAGTGAGACCCTGTTTCAAAATAAAGAATAAAAAATAGGACTGGGATAATCTATCCATATAGCTGCCAGAGTGGCCTCATTAAAAAATAAATCTGAGCTGGGCAAAAAAAAAAAAAACAACAACCCAAATCTGAATGTCATTCTTGCTTAAAACCTTTCACTTTGAGCATAAAGTCTAATGTATTAGAATAGGATACAAGGTCTGTCATCATTTGGTTCCTGCCTGTTTTCTCTAACCTTTTGGGATAATGGTTAAGGGTATAGGCTCTGAAATTAGACTTCCTTTAAATCAAAACTTAACCTTGGTCAGACTCACTTCATCTTGATGTGCCTCAATTTTCTCATCTACAAAATGGGGATACTAATATTGCCTACCTCAGAGAGTGGCTTGTGATTAAATGGCTCATGAGTGCTAGATATTTTACTGCTGCTCCTCTTCAGCATAAGTTCTATATTCCAGTCATACAAACTTGAATTGTTTCCTGAATGTGTCATCCTTCATTGTATACCAGTATGGTGCCTTTGTACATGTTGTTTCTTCCTCCTTTATGGGACTAACTCCTGTTACTTTTTCTGCCACCCAGCTCAGATTGAGTTAGTTGCTTTATGTTCCATCTAACACCTTTTAGATGACCTTAATTTCAGCAATTATTGCAAATATTTGCTTCCCTATTTTCACATTTGTCTATTGCAGATGTTTACTTCTCTGCTTCTACTCTTCAAAGACAACTTTCCTTTCTCTGCATACTCATTCCTAGAACCTGGCACACAGTAGGTGCTCAGCAAATGTTTATCGAATGAATGAAATGGAATTATTTCAATTCTCTGGGCCGGAGATTTCCTCTTATGTTAATAAGTGATAAGCTTGGATTAGATGATCTCTGAATTTTCCTCTTCCCTTGAAAGATTTGCGATTCTATAATTTTTTTTTGTGTGTGTGTGTGGTACTAGGAATTGAACCCAGGGGCATTCTACCTCTGAACTACACCCCCAGCCCTAGTTTTTATTCTTTATGTTGAAGTAGGGTCTCGCTAAGTTGCGGAGGGCCTCACTAAGTAGCTGAGGCTGGCCGCAAACCCAGATCCTCCTGTCTCAGCCTCCCAAGTACTGGGATTACAAGCATGCACCACCACGCCTGGCTGTGATTCTATAATTTTAGGATTAAAGTCCAATAGTGGCATTTTATTAAGATAAATTATTTTGCTGGTGGTTGTTTTGATATCCTTAAGTTCTGTTCATTAAAAAAAATGGCTTGTATGGTGGTGCAGGCCAGTAGCCCCAGTACTTGGGAGGGTGAGACAGGAAGATCACAGGTTTGAGGCCAGCATTTGGTAACTTAGCGAGACACTATTTCAAAATAAAAATAAAATAGGGGTAGGGGTGTAGCTCAGAGGTAGAAGCATCCCCCCATCACACCCCAATAACCCCCCCCACACACACAGATACACACATACAAAGCCTTATCTCTGATTCTTAGTCCCAATCTTTTAATATGATTTGAAATTATATATTTGGAGGTGATCTTAGATATCTTTCAGTGGCTTTCATACCTTTTTTGACTATAACTCACAATAAGAATTATACATTGTATCATGGCTTAGTTCCTATGTAGTAGTAAGTAGTAGTAGCAGTAGTAGTAGTAATGTGTGTGTGTATCAGAACAAAATTTCATGAACTATTCTTACTGTGTGCAGAACCCTTATTTTTTTATATTGTACTTGATTTAAAAATGTTGATTATGACCCATTAATTGATTAAGTGGCCAACTAATGATTGTAAGCTCCTAAAACACACTGACCTAGTTCAACAATCCATTATTCTCTCTATTCAGTACCTCTGAGTGGCTGAACAATATGGTCATTAGTTAATTTACAATAGAGATTATGTGCCTGGTGTGGAATATAGGGAAAACTGAACCAAGGAAGAACTCATACCTGCCCTGGCTGAACTCTTTTCTCTTTGGACTTGTTGGATAAGTTAAGCAATCAGGAAGGTGCTGAAACAGAATTAGATGGCAGTTTAGGGAAGTTCAGATTTTTTCATTTAGGAAAGACTTAGTAGAGGAGATACATCCTAATACTAGGGAAAAATGTCTTGGTGGGATGTTAAGAAGGACATTCATCTTATATGAAGGAAAAGGAACAAAATAACATGAGGAACACAAGGGGCACTTGAGAATAAACTTGACCATGGTTGGAAGACAAATTAGGATAGAGGACAAGTTGGGATAGAGGAGTTTTGACTAATATTAGGAAGAGATTTATGTAATGAAGACATATCTGTAATTGCTTGAAGAGGTAGGGCAGTTTGGGGTGTGTGTGTGCAAATCCAGATGAAAGTAATTAAAACTGAGAAGAGGTAGGAGTGGATGATACAGATTCTGATGGATGACCCAAATACATGTATGTGGAAGATAGGATAGAAAAGCAACTTGGAAGGTTAAGGTAGATGGTAGTACTACTAAAGAAACAAAATAAACAACTCAAATAAATGCCTTATCTCTGGTCCTTAGGCTCAATCTTTTAATATATTTGAAATTGTATATTTAGAAGGGTAAGAAGTAATAAGCCAGAAAAATAGAAAATATTTCATAAGTAAATAAATGTAAAGATAGTGGACTTAGATGATAAGCATGAATGAAAATACACATATAGATTTGGAAAAATAAAAGAGTACATAAAAAACACAAGAGCACATGATATTCTCTTATAGGGCAGATGCTGGACCATGGATATGTCTCCATTGTGGTGTCTGGTTAAAGAATTCTGAGCATTCATGGCTCAATATTAATTAATGGCTTGTGCTTAAATAATAGTCAAATTCTAGTAATTACTCTTACTGGTCATCTAGATTACATTTCTCCTAAATCTATGTGAAGTATTTTCCTTACAGTAAGTTATACTTGTTTTGTAGAAATAGATTTAGATACTTTTCTGAACTTGGTATATGCTATTCATACTTGAAGCCTAAACTTTCAGTGATCATTCTTTTGGACTGAGTACAAGCAGGTTTCTTTTTTCCTTTGGTTATCTATAGTCACACTGGGAATCGCATTATACCCTAATGTTGCTGTAGCAAGTAAATGTAAAGCAAGAAGATAGTTTTTAAATTAGAAGGACTGGCTGCAAGCAAGCGGGAGGAGGGGTTGCCTTATAAAAGGTTTTTAAAATGTATCAAGTCTTTACATATTGTAATAAAAATAAGCCTTTTGGTTATAAAGCTTGGAGGAAAGATTTCTCTTAGTTATGATTATGGACTTGAAAATTTATATTTGATTAAAATGAGGTCATTATTAGGAAAAATCTTTTCTTTATGTCTTTGTGACTATCTGTGGTAAATCAAGCTTGTTCCAAGGCATTATATCAAGAGGAAGGGCATGGTCAAGTTATGAGATTTTAGCAATTTCCAAAACTCTGAGTTTAATTTTTTAGATTTGTAAACCAGTATGTATTAAATAAAATACTATACTACATAACACAGTAGCTAATCCAGAGTAGCTCTGACATACATTTGTCATTAATCTATCTTTAAGTCTGATTTAGAAGGATGTAGTGTATAAGACATTTAAAAATATAGATTCAGTTCATGGGAGATATTTTTAAATTTGCAGGTGTATTACTTATCAGTTAATGTGAAATAATAGTCTAACTAAATGATACAGCCAAAGAAAATATCAAGATAGAGTGCCAGATAGGTGCCAGGAAATAACTCAAGCATTCAGATATCATGGTTCATTACAAAGAGTTCTTTAAGGTCTCATTGTTCTAGCATGCATTTAAAAGAAACATTGGCATGAATCTTCATCTTTGTTAGAATTTAAAATATTTTTCTTGGATGACTTCACTTAAATTTTAGGTGTTTTAAAACTTTTTATGTAGAAATAAAGTGTTGAAAGATTCTCAAGTCTTTTTAGGTGCCAGCTACTTAAGCTTTGAGAACATAATTGGTTGAATTTTAAAATCAATATTTCGAATGTGGCATAATATCTTGGATTAAAACTTAAAAGTCTGTCGTTCAAATTCCTATTTTCCTACTCTTTTTTGACCTTTGACAACCATTAAGACCTTACTTTACTCCACCCTAAATTAAAGAGGATAAAATAGATATTCATTCACTTAACAAATAAATATTGTACTACAATCTGGACACTGCGAAGTGCTTGGGGTTTGGCAGAGAACAAGACAGACATGATTGTACCCTTGTGGAGCTTACAGTCATGAAATAAGTAGTCAAGTGAACCAAGTAATTACAGACTGTCATATGTGCTGTCACAGAAACTAACAGAGTACTGAGAGAATAGCTCTTCATTCACCTCCCATCACAATCTTTATTTACTTTATTTATCTATTTATTATTTGTCCTTTCCATGACAAGAGTGCAAGCTCAATGGGGTGTGTGTGTGTGACTTGTTCATCACAGTATCCCCAGGACATAGTACAGCTTCTGGCAAAAAGTAGAAGCTCAATAAGTATTTAACTGTCTTCCTAAAGAAACAAATGCAGAGACAGGACTGGTGAAATAGGGACAAGACTGTGCAGGGCTTTGATCCAACAGTGGGGAGGAGTTAGAATAAGATGCAAAGGACAGTGGGAATCAAAGAGTTTTAAGGAGGAGCTAGATTTGAGCTATATGTTAGGATCACTTTAATAGCTTTCTAAAAAATATAATGAAAGTTTGTAGGAGTAAGAGATCAGTTAGTTGCCTACTGTATCAGTGTGTAAGCTAGGGAGACTCTCTCAGATCCCTTCTATCTTTGAATATTCTCTGATTATATTCTAAAGCTTGCCTACATTTATCAGTCTTCCTCTAGTATTCTTTTAGTCACCCTATTTTTCTACTTATTATTATTATTTTTTTTTGCGGTACCAGGGATTGAACCCAGGGACGTTCTACCTCCGAGCTACACCCCCGGCCCTATTTTTTATACTTTATTTTGAAACCGGGTCTCATGAAGTTGCAGAGGGCCTCACTAAGTAGCTGAGGCTGGCCGCGAACCTCCAGTCTCCACCTCCCAAGTACTGGGATTACAAGCATGTGCCACCACGCCCAGCCTACGTATTACTTTTAAAACACTAGGCTTCTTATGCAGACGAGAACTTTGAATTCAATATCTTACAAACAGACAAACAAAAAATGCCCAAAAAAGAGATAATAAAATGCAGGCTACTAATAAATTTTTGTAACAGATTCATATCTTTAGATTTTGTGTACCTGCTAATTTATATTCTAATTTATTTAAGCATTCCTATTTCTAAAACTTTGGTTTTCCTCATTTTTAAATGCCTATTTTTCATAAGAGAACCCCGGTTACTAACGTCTTTGTTTCAAACATACAATATACTGTATTTTGTACCTTAGTTATTAGAAATTTATCTTTTCAGGTTATCAGGCTCTTACAGTAAAGGCTGATAGAATAAGTAGCTAATGCTTCGGGCTATTAGTTTTACTCTGGGCTACAGCCTCTAACTGTAGGTGGTCAGCCTGAGTATTTTTATCTGGAAAGCTTTAAAGCTCCTACTATTGGTGGTAGTGGTGCTTAGTGCAAGGAAATTAGCTCTTTATTATGGCAGAAGTTCAGCAGCAGCATCTTTGACTAGGAAAAACTGCATTATTACACAAAGGTGAAACCAGAAGAAACATTAAATTTGACTGAATTGAAAAAATATAATGGAACCTTCTTTTCATTTGGTTCTATTTAGTTTCTTTAACTTTGGAAGCAGGTAAAACTATATTTGGTAAGCCACCTTCTATAAACAAATTTATTTTCACCTTGTAAATATTATAGGACATTCTATTTGTTACTGCCTTAAGTAAAATAGACCTGGAAAAAGAACTGGTTGTTAGGCTTTGTGTTACCGGGGAGTAGAGTTTTATACTAAAGGATTAGTGAATAGAATTTGCTTATTATTTTTATATAAGGTAAGACTTGAAATGAACTTGCATAGTATACTTGAAAATGATTAATGGGGATGAAAAGTTAGAGAGCATAAGAGAATGTTGATAAATAATGAATAAGGGCAGTTCTTAGATAATAACTTATACAAGATAGGCATGGTAATAGAAAAGCAATTTGTTTAGCAGGTATTCAGAATTAGAATAAAATGCCTTTCTAAATGACCAGGAAAAAAAATATAGCCACTGATCATCCTTTTATTTTATACAATTAACAAATCTTACCAGGTAACCTTTTCTTATTTTCTTCCTTTGTTGTTTGTTTATTTTTTGTAGTACTAGGGATGAAACCCAGGGTCATTCTACCTGTGAGCTACACCCCCAGCCTTATTTTATTCTTTTATTTTGAAACAGGGTCTCACTAAGTTGCTGAGGCTGACGGCAAACCTGTGATCCTCCTGTCTTACCCTCCCAAGTACTGCGATTAGAGGCATGCGCCAATGTGCGTCTGGCTTCTTTTGTTGTTTAACAATACATAAACTTGGTTTGGATGTGGAATTAGGAAATTAATTGCTAATTATATTTTTGTTAAAATGTAAATAGAGATGGCTTATTAGCTGAGAGAGCTAGAAATAATACAAGCAATTAAATTAGGAGGCTTTGACTGCTGAGAAGGCCTAACAAACTGTCAAGTACTAATTTCTCCAGGAACTACCTCTATCAGAATGATTCTTGAGAAGAATAAACTACTTGAGCTGATCCTAACTTCTGAAGGATGGACAAAAAGTAAAAGGTTAGGGTTAAAGCAGGTTAGATATTTTTTTCTCTTTTGAGGCAGTAAAGCATAGTTTTGCTCTTTTATCTGCAGGTCTTATCTTTTACTATTGTAACTCCAAAATATCACCACACCAAAAATTGTAATTTCTAGTTAGTCTAACAACATATATTTAGCAGCCCTGATTTAAGCAGCATTTTTAAAAATTATAGCTAGTTTTGTATCCTCAATATGAAAGGAAATCAGCTCACTAAGCCAGAGAAGAATACATGACCCTAGTCTGTTATAGATTATAATAAATTTTTTTCCATTGGAGCATGTGGTTTACCAATAAGGGCTAGTTAACAGAACAAATGTAACTATGTGTTGGGAAGAATTTTTTTCTAAAATAGCCATAAGAACTTCCTTTATCTTCAAATTCAATGAAAGTAATAATACAATTCTTGGACTGGCATATTAGAGCAAACTTTCTACAGAGAGAAAACTTGGTTGTTGGGTCTCTCTCTACCATGGTGTGATATACTATGCAAGCTTGGGTAAATCCCATAACCTTAGTTTCTTCATCTGTAAAGTGGAATTTGTAAAGGTCACCTCACAAGATGACAATGAAGATTTCAAGGCTACACACACAGGCCCAAGTACATTCACATATACATTACACATGAAACCGTTTGAACTTTGAAATATTATATCAAATATTTGTAATTAATCCAATGGTTTTTTCTAGGAGTAGAGAGCAATCAATAGGAAGGATTCAAGTACATAAAATATTTGTAATTAATCCAATGGTTTTTTCTAGGAGAAGAGAGCAATCAATAGGAAGGATTCAAGCGAACTAAGTGAACTCTGAAAATACATCTAATTCAGATTTTGTGATTTTTTTTGGTACTGGACGCTAAACCAGGGGCAGTCTACCTCTGAGCAACACCTCAAACCCTATTTTATTTATTTATTTTTTAATTTTACTTGTTTCTGTGTGTAGTACTGGGGGTTGAATTCAGCCCCTCAGTGAACTCAGGGGGATTCTACTTCTGAGCTACACCCCAACCCTCTTTTTTATTTTGTAATAGGTTCTTGCTAAGTTGCTGAGGGCCTTTCTAAGTTGCTGAGGCTGGCCTTGAACCTGCAATCCTCCTGTCTCAGCCTCCCAAGTACTGGGATTACAGACACCTGGCTCCTATTTTATTTTTTATTTTGAGTCAGAGTCTTTCTAAGTTGCTGAGGCTGGTCTTGAACCTTCGATCCTCCTGTCTCAGCCTGGGATTTACAAGTGTGTGCCATCAGGCTTGGCTAGATTTTTTGATTCTTAATGAGTAGACATTTATCTTTAAGCTGTCAACGAATAAAGGTGTTAATTCCACTAGCAACTGAATATTAAAGTAATGTTTATTCCTTAGAGTGACTTCAAAGACACTGCATAATGTGGCCCTGTCCAACCTCATCTTTTGCCATATTGGCCCTCTGGTAGTTCCTACAAGAAACCAATTACTTTTTATTCCACTGAGCTTTTTTCCACTTGCCTTCTATTAATATTTATGACTCATTCACTGCAGTTTTCCCAATGCCTGGCACATAAATAAGTGCTTAACAAATATTCGTGAATGAATATTGAATGCTTTCAAGTACTTAGGACAGGGGTCCACATAAAGGGCCAGATAGTAAATATTTTAGGCAGTATCTTTTGTAGTTTCTTAACTCTGCCACTTTTAATACAGAATCAGTCATATGCAATATGTAAATGAATAATGGTGGCTGTATTCCAGTAAAACTTTATTTGTGCATATTGAAATTTGAATTTCATGTAATTTTCATGTGTCACAAAGTATTATTACTATTTTGATTTTTTCATCCATTTAAAAATGTAAAAACCATTGTTCAGGGCTATATAAAAACAGACCACAGATTGAATTTGATCTGCCAGCTATAGATTGCCAACCTCTTGGGCATTGTATGGGTGGCACCTCTCCCCTCCATTTAGAAATACATTATGTTTAAGAAGCTTTTTTTTTTTTTCTGGAACCTAGGAAGCATTTTCTTACAAAATTGGTTAAGTTCCTAGACCAGTACATGTGCCTGTTTTACCTCATGTGTTGTATTCCAGCAATAATATAAAACTTTATGCTCATGAATAACACTGTTTCTGAAGGAAAATGGGTTTAATATTCCTTCTTGGACAAGAAGAAACACCATCTCCTCACTATTATCAGAATTTCTTTCTTTTCTGATCTCTCTTCTGCCTCCTGAGCTTTGCATCCTAGGCAGTACCCTCCTTCCCAGGGCTCCTATAGGCTGGTATATGGTAAGACCAAAAATACTTTGTGTACATGGTTAGAGAGGAGGATATAGGGGGAGAAAGTCAAGTGCAAGGTAGTTTTGTTTTCAAACTGCAGGCCACAACCCAGTAGAGGGTCATGAAGTCAGTGTAGAGGGTCAACATTAACAAAAGGAAGAAAGAAAATAGAAAACACAAGAATGAATCATACATAGTAAAGGAATAGTATAGTTTTGTGAAACAGCATTTATGTGAATGATTATACGTGTATTTATAGTAGGTCACATGAAAAATGTATTTCTTACTGTAGTTTGTGGTCAGAAAAGTTTAAAAGGCTATGTTCTAGGGGTTCAGAATACTATCTTGAGGTGTTTTTTGATTTTTATTTTTTTCTGTTTTATTGTATGTGAGAGCTAAATGAAATATAGAGAGGAAGTTTCTTGATTGCTTAGCAAGCAGTGTGTTTCTGCTACTGAGCTGATTTATGAGATAGTTACTTGTTTTCAAAAGATGAGAAAACAGGGTCATACAGCAAATCTGCTTCACAACTAAGACTCAAACTGTGGCTCACTTTATTGTAGAATATGTGCTTCATCCATTATACCATAGATAAAAGAAAGAAACCATGTATGACTTCCTTTGTGTTTTAGAGGACAAAAAGCATCCCAAGTGGTGGCAATCTACCAGATTTCTTGAGATAAGGCATTGGCTTCAGTGATAGGACAACTGGGAAGGTGTGAGGAAAATGGTTAGGAACTCTATATGAAGAATGACACAACGTGTAAGAGAGGAGAATTTTTGCCTTTATTTTTTCTTCTCTCTATACTACTGTCTTTTCTCTTTCACGTCTCACCAGCAGTCAACTCATGCTAGAAATACCAGGGAATTGAGGATGAGGTTTAGTGAGGAAGAGTAATATAATCATGTCTTTAGCTGAAGGGGAATGAGGATGGAAACCCAAGTAGCAGGGCCACCTGGCCACCCAGATGGGTTGGCCAGTCCCAGGTGGCAATTTATAAGTGGGTGTAGGTAAAACAGGACCTGCTATTAAAGTGTGTTACAAGCAGAAGTCTTGGCTTTGGAGATTGGTAGATTTGATATGCTAATTGAAAATAGTTCTTTTTAAAGTTACATTAAGGGAAAGACTCTTAAGCAACACTTGGTTTGTCCAGAGTTAGTTACCCATTTTAAGTACTTAGAAATTATAATACCTGTCTTTAAGATGTTTCTCTTTTATACATTGAGTTAGCAAATATGGTGAACACTAGCTGGGCATGGTGGCGCACGCTTGTAATCCCAGTACTTTGGGAGGCGGAGACCGGAGGATCTGGGTTCCTGGCCAGCCCCAGGCCCCCTCCCCCTCTCTCTCCCTGTCTCTCTCTACCTAGTGAGGCCTTCCACAACTTCGGGAGACCGGGTTTCAAAATAAAGTATAAAAAAATAGGGCCGGGGGTGTAGCGCGGAGGTAGAACGCTCCTGGGTTCAATCCCGGGTACCGCAAGAAAAAAAAATATGGTGAACACTAATTTTTGTTGATTCTTATCTCTGTATTTATTCATTTGGAATTGTCAAGGGAAGAAAAAGATAAACAGGAAGGCTATTCTTTATTAGAAAAGTAACAAAATGGTAGCAGACAGATACCTGGTTAATTGAATAGAAAGTTGACAGACCCCTATAAAATGTAACTAGTTGTTGATGCTGCTTGTTGTTACTCCCTCAGCAGTATCTAGCTCTAAACTGTTGAATATGAACAAGTTAAAATGTAATGAATTTAAAACTGAGGACATTCCAGTATATTTAGTGAGAAACTACACTTTTGCACTTGGCCATGCTGTTTTGTTCAAGACACAAATAATGTGTTTTATTTATGATATTTATTTGTTTGACTGGTTGGTTTTCAGGGAAGAATGCTAACATTTTCAATAGTGTAATTTAGTGACACTATTTTATGTAAAGCTTTTGGGGATCTGTTAAATTATAGAATGGAGTAGTGCATCATTTACTACTGTATTCCCAAATGAGAGCACCTCAATACCTTCTTTTCCATCTGAGATAAAGATAAATGGGAGTGGTTGTCTTACAGGAATAATTGAAATTTCCAAAAGTGTTATTTTATCAGTATCTGAATACCAACATTTCTGGGAAAATAGCTTCCATTTATAGTTTTTTAAATGATTTCATGTATGTTCCCATTTGAGTCTATTGAACTTATTTGAAATAGGTTCTCTGTTTTTGTTTGTTTTAACTTAGACCCTGAGATAATAGGTCACTAAAGTCACTAATGAGTGGAGCTAGAACTAAAACCCTGATTTTCAAGTTCAGGGTTCTTTTGTAATACTTGCTTACCAGGACCAGAGTCCTCCACCATCTTCCACCCTTAGTGGGAGAAATATTTGCAGTAATTTATAGAGTAGTTGCTTTGCAGATAAAACTTTTGTGCAGTACTTTGAGAAAACCATGTTTTGAGCCTGGGGAGGAGGAAATAGCAACACAGCAATAGGAAGCACCAAAGTGAGCACTAATATTAGAGCAGATACTGTTTTGCTTTTTCTTGGCTAGTTTGATGGTGACCATAAATCCACATGTGTTTATTGTTGTTTGAAGGAAATTTGTAGGTAAATCCTACCCTTGATTGCTACAGAAGTGCTTTTTTTTTCTCAATCACTTTTCTTTTTTTGGTACTGGGGATTGAAACCAGGGGGACTCTACTTCTGAGCTACACTCTCAGCCCTTTATATGTTGAAACAGGGTCTCACTAAGTTGCTGAGGCTGGCCTCGAACCTGTGATCCTCCTGCCTAAGCCTCCCAGGTACTGGGCTTACAGGAGTGGACTGTAATCCCCACACCTGGCTCATTTTTGCTTTTTGATTAAGAATATTTCAAATTGTTTTCCTAATAGACCATATTTAGGTCAGTCTCATTACCCCTCTGCCAGGATTTTACTATTTATTTATTTATTTATTTATTTATTTATTTTGGTGGTACTGGGGATGGAACCCAGGGGCATTCTACCTCTGAGCTGCACCTCCAGCCCTATGTATTATATATTTATTTATTTACTTTTATTTTTTGTGGTACTGGGGATGGAACCCAGGGGCATTCTACCTCCCAGCTACACCCCAGCCCTATTTTTATTTTTAGTTTGACTTTTAATTTTTATTTTGAAACAGGGTCTCACTAGGTTGATGAGTCTCACTACTTGCTGAGGCTGTCCTTGAACCTGTGATCTTCCTGTCTCAGCCTCTCAAGTACTGGGATTACAAGCATTCGCCACCAGGCCCGGCTCATTATTTTTATATTATTGCCTTTTTTTTGGTTGAAATGGGAACTGGCAAGTTATGTCACAGCCCAACCATTATGTATAACAATAATGTTATTAATGATTGCCATTTGTTAAAACTCTTCCTATTAATAACCACCACTTACCATGCTCTGGGCTAAGTGCTTTTAAGTTTTACTGATAATGTGTTTGACTCACCTTACGAGATAAATATTATCCCCATTTTATAGATGAGGAAACTGAGACTCAGTGACTTGCCTAAGGCTATGTAACTAAGTAGCAGGGTATCTAACCTAGGTCTCCAGGACTTAAATTTGTTTTATCTATTGACTCAAATACCCAAATATTCTGAAACATGTTATTTAAACATGAGTTACCAATTCTTGGGCTGTGATACTCTTTGAACTGGTTCTGCCAACGTTCCTTCTCCTACGCATAACAACAGCTGCTGCTGCCAGCACTCCTTGAAGCCTGTGATATAGTCAAAAATGCTAAGTTACCAAGTTGAGGTGTTGATGATTGGTTATGGTTCCTGTGGCTGATGTAACAGAGGTTTCACCACCTCAGAAATGAAAGTATTGTGTGTGGACAGCTGTTTAAAGATTGAGAAACAAAAGTTGTTCCTTTTGTTTATACTTATGAGCCAGAATCAGAACCAGGCTTAGAATTCATTTGCTCTGATTACAATTTGAGCAATTAGTGAATCAAATGTTCAAAGTAAATGGATCTTCTTAAAATGATATACCTTGGTTCAGAGAATTTGAATTAATTGAAATTTGCTCATGTAGAAGACAACAAATCCATGTTATTTTTTACTCATATTTTAAAAATAGCACTAGTGATCATTAATTGCTCACTTGGTGTGCCCCTTACCAATGCTGGCTGCATGAGGGAAGAACATGTTAGGTAAGTGTGAATGATTCTGGCATTAGGATTTGTGGTTCCTTTCCCTTCATTCATATTAAGACAGATTGACAGAAAGATACAACACATATCTTGTATAACTTTTAAAATATTGATTAGCTTGCAGAAACTGAAATATAAAGAAAAAAAGGGAATCTCTTATTTCTGTATTTTTTAAAGTAAAAAGCATAAATAAAACATAGCAAATGAGTAGTGGAGACAAGTAATCCTTGGGAATTTGATTTGACTTTAAGTGGCTGAATTTATGGGAAACTAATATTGTTATATCCATAATCCATTTTGCTACAGTTGATATCAACCAATAAGTAAGGGTACCTACTGTGTGCTTCTCAGTTGGCCAGTTCTGTGGAGCTGTCTTTATCCAAGAAACTAGTCACTTTGGAATGATAAACCATAAACACAATACATACTCTGAAACCAAAAGTATAGTATAAAAACATTTAGCCCATTGATTAGTAAAATTAATGCTCTCTGGCACCAAATGACTGACTGACTCACTGACTGACTCCCTCCCTCCCTCCCTCCTTTCCTTCCTTCCTCTCCTTCTCTCCTCCCCACTTTCTTTTGGCTTTGGTTACCTTTAGGATTTCACTAGGTGAGATACATTTCAGATTCTCCTTGGTCTGGTCTTTTTAAGTCCTTCTTTGTCTCATTTCTTCCTGAATGTATTGCTGCTAAAGTAAACACCATAAGGATAAGGATGGTGGCCCACCTGTGTATCATTGCATTTCTGGTGTTCAGTGCTGAATAAATTAATGTGAAAGAGTCTCCCTTTTTCCTCTCACTGTCCAGTTTCTTCCAGTAGTTGTACATGTGTACTTGGCTCGACATCGGTACCTTTTATTCTCTCTTCAACCTACTATTAACCTGAAATAAGTGAAATAATTCCCTCAAAGATTAATTATTTTCTAATTGTCTAAAGAGTTCTTATTTTCTGTTTGTTTGTTTGTTTGTTTGTTTGTTTGTTTGTTTGCGGTACCGGGGATTGAACCCAGGGGCGTTCTACCTCCGCGCTACACCCCCGGCCCTATTTTTGTATGCTTTATTTTGAAACTGGGTCTCACGAAGTTGCGGAGGGTCTCACTAAGGAGAGAGAAAGAGAGAGAGAGAGAGAGAGAGAGAGCGCGCGCGAGAGCGAGACCTGAGGCTGGCCGCTAACCCAGATCCTCCGGTCTCCGCCTCCCAAAGTACTGGGATTACAAGTGTGCACCACCATGCCCGGCTAGGAGTTCTTATTTTCTGTATTTTTTTATGACTTGACCTTTTTTTTGTAAGTTTGATGCCATTATCTGCCTGTTCCTTCTTGAAATTCTTTTGTTCCTTAACTTTCCCCATTCTTCTGACTACAGTTCCGTACCACCTTAATATTCTTTGTGCCCATCCTTTTTGTGTTGCTGGGGTGTTTTTTCTTTTTTTAGAGTTTAATCCTTATGTAATTTTTACTCTACATACCTTTTTCTGCCAGAGTAATCTCATCTCTCATTATTAGTTTCAGCCAAATGTAGATGTCCAAGTTACATATCTGACTTTGATCACTCTCTTGAGCTCCAAGACTTATTTATTAGTCATCTAGTAAACATTAAGTATATGCCGGGTGTGGGACTATGGAGATGAATAAGACACAGTTTTTACCCTAGAGGATTCACAGCCTCATTGGAGGACAATGCTTAGTAAACTAGTAATTATGCAGCATATCATATCTATATTAGAGTGCTTTGGGATTACAGAAAAAGGTGGCTTAGTTCACTTGGGAGGGGATTGGGTTATGTTTTCCTGCAGTGATGTTTGAAGTGATCAGGAATGATGACTAGGATTTCACCAGGTGAATTAAGTGCGAGGAATATTTTTTGTTGTCTCTGATAAGCCTGGTGATTGTGCTCCCTGGTGGTGAGGCACCTCAGTATGGACAAGTTCCCCAAGGCCCAGGGACATATAGCCTTGGGCAGGGAGTGAGAATTATAGGCCAGTTTCAAGCATTAAATGTATCAAGCATTAAATCCAGAGGGAGAGAAGTGAGTGTGGAAACAGGAGAGTTAACGGTATTTTCATTATCATTTATTCAAAACAGCATGTGTAAGGAAATAATTTAGATCAAGACTCTGAAAGTGGTTTTGTGCTGGATTTTCCCTTTTCTGTGATACCAGTTATACATTACAGTAGTGGTCATGATAGATTAATGCTTTCTCATGCACATGAATCATTTGGAGATATTGCTAAAATACAGATTTTGATTTGGTATGTCTGCAGTGGGGTCCCAGGTTCTGCTTTTCTAACAAGCTCCCAGTGATGGTAGGCTGTCTGTTCAGGGATTGTACTTTGAATAGAAAGTCATTAAAGGAGCAAAGGATGGCCAGACTAATGCCAAGGAAACAATTTATATGGGTACATAAATAGTTGTTACATGTTTGAGGAACTGGAATTAGTTCAGGAAACCTAGATCATAAGGCATATATGGGACATAAAGCAGTATTGGAGTAGAGGTCTGCAGAGGTTAGATATGGGTCAAATTATGAAGGGCTTGATTTGCTAAGGAGTGTTAGCTTCATGCTGAAGGCTCTAGAGGGGCCATTTTGAGCAGCAAAATGCTGTAAAGTACTCATGACTCATCTTGATAGGGATATCAAATAAATAGTTGATGTAGATCTGAGCTGGAAAGAAGCATTTAAGTATCCAGACAATAGATGTACAGGCATGGAATCAGCTAGGCAGAATGAAGAATGAAAAGAGAACGAAAGACCAAACTCAGGGGAATACCAACATTAAGAGGGTAGGGACAGAGGAGAACAAGGAAGAGCTTGTAGAGAGGACCAAGAGATGCTCAGAAAGAAACAAATACAGTTTCATTGTAAGAAATCTAGACAGGGGAAATATTTAGCAGTGTCAAGTCAAATTAAGATAGAGTCTGAAGAGTCACCATTAGATTTGTCAACTAGCAGATTATTTGTAACTTTAGCAAAAGATGTTTTCAGAACTAGGGATTGATCAAGAATGTACAAATCTAACCCTGACACTCAACTTCTTAAAACTCCTCACTGACTTCTTGTCACCTACAAATGATGAAGGTCAAACTTTCTGATATGACATATAGTAACCCCATGGATTGTTCTTTTCCACCTTCCTTTCCTGCCACTCACTGCCTCTCACTTTGATCCTCTGACACTATCAATACCTTCTCATCTCTCTTCTCCCCTCATGTACTTTTTTTTTGTCTCCACACTATCATTTTGTACTCCTTACAATTTCTGTGGGACCCCCTGTCTCGCCTCTCCCTTAACAAGTCATTAGGTACTCCTTTCTATATAGCATCTTATTCATTCACATGTTATTATACCTTCTACATGATTGACATTTTCTCTATTCACATTAGATCTATAGGAGTTTTTCTTCTTCATTTCTGTATCCTTGTTGTTTGACTCAGTGCTGGAGTTGGTGCTCAGTTCATGTTCACTGAGATGTGAAAAGAGTAATAACACACAGGTGGTGGCATGTGACTGGGCCTGGGAGGAATGGTAGGATTTCACCAAGTTGCCTTTGACGGGAAGAACATTCCACATAGGGTAGCCAGCATGTGCAAGAGCATTGAGGCAGTAAGTGTGATAATATTTACAGAATGCAGACAGGAGAGAAGAGGTAGAAAATGTAATGGAGATAGGGTTAAAAAACAAGTTGAATACAAATGAAATGGAATTCTGGTTGTCACATTTTAAGGTTTTTCTTTTTTCTCCATAGCAATGGGCAACACTGTAGACTGCTAGTCTGGGAAGTAGTACCAATTCTTGAATTTTGAGGAAAGGTTTTATATCTCCTGAAAGTATCAGGTGTGGATAAATAGGTTGTGCAACATTTTAATAATTTCTGTTCTTTTGTTTTGTTGTTGTTGTTTTAGTTCCTTTCCTAAACATTGTAAGAAACTGCCCTTTTTGACCATATAAGTGATTTCTGTCAGTGTCTTTTATATCCTTAAAAATAGTCCGTGATGGCCGGGCGTGGTGGTGCACGCTTGTAATCCCAGTACTTTGGGAGGCAGAGACGGGAGGATCCGGGTTAGCGGCCAGCCTCAGCTCTCTGTCTCTCCCTGTCTCTCTCTGTCTGTCTCTCTCTCTCTACTAAGTGAGGAAACTTAGGGAGACCCTGTTTCAAAGTAAAAAATCAAAAGGGCTGGGGGTATTGCTTGGAGGTAGAATGTCCCTGGGTTCAATCCCTAGCACTAAAAATCAATCAATCAATCAATCAATCAGTCAATCCCTAGCACTAAAAATCAATCAATCAATCAACCAATCAGGCAGCCAGCCAGCCAGCTGGGTGTGGTGGTGAATGCCTGTAATCTTAGTACTTGGGAGGCGAAGACAGGAGGATTGCAGGTTTTGAGGACAGCCTCAGCAACTTAGCAAGACCCATAGCAACTTAGCAAGACCCTGTAAAATAGGGCTGGGATGGGAGTGTAGCTCGGAGGTAGAACACTCCTGAATTCAATCTCCAGTATCACACAAAAAAGAAAAAGAAAGAAAGAAGAAAGAAAGAAAGAAAGAGAGAGAGAGAGAGAGAGAGAGAGAGAGAGAAAGAAAGAGAAAAAAAGAAGAAAGAAAGAAGAAAGAGAAAGAAAAGAAAGAAAGAAAGAAGAAAGAAAGAAGAAAGAAAGAAAGAAAGAAAGAGAAAGAGAAGAAAGAAAGAAGAAAGAAAGAAAGAAAGAAAGAAGAAAGAGAAAGAGAAAGAAAGAAAGAAAGAGAAAGAAAGAAAGAAAAAGAAAGAAGAAAGAAAGAGAAAGAAAGAAGAAAGAAAGAAAGAGAGAAAGAAAGAGAAGAGAGAGAGAGAGAAAGAGAAAGAAGAAAAGGAAAGAAAGAAAGGAAGGAAGGAAGGAAGGAAGGAAGGAAGGAAGGAAAAAAGAAAGAAAAAGAAAGGAAGAAAGAAAGAAGAAAAAGAAAGAAAGAGCCGGGGGTGTCGTTCAGAGGTAGAATACTCCTGTGTTCAGTCCTCAGTACCTAAAACCCACAAACAAAATCCAAAATAAAATAGGGCAGGGGGTGTAGCTCAGAGGTATTGTAGAGATATAGGGTGTAGCTCAAAGGTAAAGTGCCCGTGGGTTCAATCCTAGTAACCCACCCCCAACAAGGATTTCAGTGAACCGTGGAAGATGAGTTAAAATTTAGACATATGGGAAAGTGATTTTAGACAGGGGTGGGGTGAAGGTAGGGGCATGAACAATAGGACAATAGGAATGACATATTTGCAGTGTAGCAATTCCAACTGGCATAGGAGATAAGGTTCAGAGGTTAAATTGTCACTGTTATTTATGTAGGGCCTTGAATGTTAGTAAATAGTAAGGTGTATAGGGGTATACAAAAGGGTGTGTGGGGTTATGGGGATGGTGTAAACAGAGGATTTCGGAATGTGAAGGTATATGGGTGTGTAAGAGGAAGGTGTAGGGGGTTTGAGTGTATAGTATGAGGTGTGTGAGAGGAAGGTGTGGAAAGGAGTGTGAGTGTATTCTGTCTCAAGCCAAAGCATTTTCCAGTAAAGTGAAACATTCTTATAAGAAAACCTTTTTTTCGGGGGGGGGGAGTACTGGGGATTGAACCCAAGGGCATTCTACCTCTGAGCTATACCTCCAGCTCTTATTTATTTATTTATTATTATTGTTGTTGTTATTTTGTTTTGAAACAAAATAACTAATTTGCTGAGTATCTTCCTAAGTTGCTGAGACTGGCCTCGAACCTGCAGTCCTCCTGTCTCAGCCTCCCAAGTACTGGGATTATAGGTGTGTGCTACCACACCCATCTAAGAAAACCTTTAACATTCAGAAATGCCTGTTAGTCATTATAGTACTTTCATGTAGCATAGTATCAAATTAGGTGTTGGCTTATTTCTTCCTCTCTATATTATTCTACTTGATCATCTTTACTTATTCTTTAATTAAAAAATGTTACTTTTAATCTCAAATAACTACACATCTACTCTTTTTTGAATTAGTCTTTGAGTAAAGTATACCCTTGCCAGAATGCTGAATTTAACATGCCATTTCTGATTTTTCTTGTTAAAGCGTTTTGTGTCTTGAGAGCAGATGTCACATTTTGTACAATTTTTTTTGGCCTGTCTAGTACCCTGTGTGCTGCCCAGGATGGAGTTGGCACTAAATATTGGAGATTGATGCTTTATGCCTGTAGGCCTGATAAACCTATAAAGTCATTGCTGACAATGAATAGCATAGATAGTTATCGTGAGTCTTTAAGTTCCAAGAACTGTTTACCCTGTTTTATTTCATTCTCCTATTTATCCACTGACTTTATCATGGAGAAGACCCCAGTTTTCCCTCCTTCCCTTTTAATGAGTTTCCTTTTTCATTACTTGTCTGTACAGACTATTTTCTGCATATGTGCCATTCTTTTCCCTGAGTACCCTTTTCCTTCTTTATATATTTCTTTTTATACTTTCTAAATATAGCTGGAATCTCTTTTCGTATACTACTACTTCTATGAAGGCTTTTCTAATTAATATTTTTACCCCTTTTAGTTTTTCTTCACATTCATCTTATACTTTGCCAGTAAGCACACAAATTACTTTAAATAAAACCTATATTTTTGATATGTTTGATATTCAGAATGGATGCAGATTTCCCAAGGGCAGAAAAAGACTTCAGTTTCTTTTGGTATGTTTTCATAATTTTTGCATACTCAGAGTATTTAGATATGGTCACTGTCTGAAGCTCAGTGTCCTCTCCTGTGCTAAATGTCCACAGAGCTCATATATGCAACGGGATCTCCTTACTTTGTTGAAAATCCTTTGGTTCTAATACTTGTTGATTTATATAATATTAAACATTTGTTAGGAAGACAATTTTCTTTATTTTTGGTCAATGTTAGGTAAATGCCAATGAGTTAATAAATCATAACTAATTAAATTGTTAAGGTTTATTCTGCATTTACCTCCTACTAATCATTTCTTTGCAATTTAATACCTAAATTCTGAGAACTTGAAGGGATGTCAAGAAATAATTTATTTTGGTGTGCATATTAAATCAGGGCTTAATATGCCTAGTTGCCTAATATATATTTATATGTTATACACATATGATGTATATAATTATATTTCTACAGCAGATATGTCAATATTAAAAAAAAGCTGTGTTCTCTGATGTAGGTAAGTTCTAGCAAGTAAAAAATGTACAAGTGCTCTTATGTCTTTTATTGTCTTTTTAGTTTCAGTGGACTTGAGCAGGTTTATATTGAAAAGCTTATTATATAAATATTCTGAGGCCTAAGTCACCTCTTAGCCAACTGATAAGATTTTCTTTTTTTTTTTTTGGCGGTACCAGGGATTGAACCCAGGGACATTCTACCTCTGGGCTACACCCCCAGACCTATTTTTTATTCTTTATTTTGAAACAGGGTCTCACTAAGTTGCGGAGGGCCTCACTAAGTACTGAGGCTGCCCGTGAACCTGCTATCCCCCTATCTCAGCCTCCCAAGTACTGGGATCACAAGTGTGCGCCACCACGCCCGGCTTTCAGATTTCATTTTAAAGACAAGCTTGCCTTCTGCTTTTTGGGCTCACCTAGAGAGCTTTTTTATTGCCAACATCTTGCTTTTCGTCAAAGGGACATCTTGTTCATCTCTGCTCACTCTTCTCATTTTTATTTTCCTGTTTACATACCTTATGTCATTTTATTTTTTCATTTTTCTTTGACGTGAGGGAAAAAAATTGTTGAGTGGCTGCTGTATTTGGGAAATTTTTTTTTTTGATACTGGGGATTGAACCCAGGGCCTTGTCACTCTACCACCGAGCTATATCCCCAGCACTTTTAAAATTTTATTTTGATTTAGGGTCTCATTAAATTGTCCAAGCTACCCTCAAACTTGTGATCCTCATGCCTCAGCCTCCTGAGTAGCTGGATTTACAGGTGTGTACCACCATACCTGGCTATATTAGAGACTTTTATTTTGAAGATTGCTTACTCTCTGATACAGATTATTTTACCCAATATAATCATAGATCTGATCATGTTCTTTTTATTCCTCCTCTGAAGTAGCATTGAAAACATGGCATCCATAATTTGGCATGTATATATGTATTTCACTGTAACATTTTAATGTTTAATAGTTAACTTCTTAAATGAGGCCCACTTATTAGCTTTGCATCTATCAAAATAAATCGTACATTATTTTTTCCATATTAAACATACTATGTAAAGTCTAGTTAGAAGTAAAATATACCTTGATGGTATAAAGCTTTTTAATGGAAAGTTGATTTCTTGGCTATTCACCAATAGTGAATAGTTGATTTAATAGTGTATAGTTGATTTAAAGTCTTGTAGATTACATTGTGTTGTACTTCATATTTTCAGAATATTTCTCAACAGACACCTCTCTCTTTTCTTTCTCAGCCTGACAAGAACAGACTGACATGGTTTTTCATCTTATGTTTTGGTTTATCACTGCCACTTCTACAAATTCAGGAAAGCTGTCATAGATGAGTTTTCTTGACTCATACAATTAAAGGACTATTAGTTTGACCTTTTTTTTTTGACAAAATGCTACTAGATGACCATGGTAAGAGCCTGAGTCACCCAGCACTGTCCCCAGGTTATCTGGTTGAGCAAGATTTGTGGCAGATGGTGTTAAACAGCATCTTTTCTGAAAATTATGATGATTTTTTTCCCTTAGTAACATATCTTCTAACTTCCAGTATCTTAAATACATTTGATTTTACATATGAATATTGTAGTAATAGAAGTCTTTTCTGTAGTTCCCAGGATTTCCCTTTTTCATTGTCAGCGATAACCATTACCTTACCTTCTTGGAGTCTCCTCTTAACAATTTTTTTTTTTTTGTACTGGGGATTGAACCCAGAGGCATTCTATCTCCAAGCCACACCTCCAGCCTTATTTATTTATTTACTGATTTACTTATTTATTTTTGTTTTGAAATAGGGTCTAGCTAAGTTGCTGAGTCTGGCCTCAAATTTGTAATCCTCCTGTCTTAGCCTCCCAAGTATTGGTATTACAGACATGTACCAACCACCTTGCCTGTCTCGAGGCGCCTTTTAAATACACAGATGAGAAAGTAATAAAAAAAAGTACCTGAGCAGCCGGGCGTGGTGGCGCAAGCTTGTAATCCCAGTACTTGGGAGGCTGAGACCAGAGGATCCAGGTTTGCAGCCAGCCTCAGCTACTTAGTGAGGCCTCCACAACTTAGTGAAACCCTGTTTCAAAATAAAAAATAAAAAATAGGGCTGGGGGTGTAGCTCGGAGGTAGAATGCCCCTGGGTTCAATCCCTGGTACCACCACCACCAAAAAAAAAAAAAAAAAAGTACCAGAGAATAATATCCAAGCACAAGATAAGGAGTATTTGTAGAATAGGTAGAGTGGTTTATGTGTCTTTGGATAGTCCATTTATTTGACATCTAACCTGTAGTTCCTACTTTGGAAACATTTATGGTAGCTTTTCCAGAAGTTACTTCAACTACATACATATATTATTTGTGATAAAAAAACATTGTTTTTATCAGATGAGCTAATTGATGTAGCTTTGAGGAAATGATTGAAGAGATAGAGTGGGTATATTCTAAGAAGCTCATATGGTATATGTATTATAATGAGGTCATTGGGTCAGTCAAGATTAGCAAGATGGTATGTCACTGGGCATGGTGACACATGCCTGTAATCTCAGTACTTGGGAGACTTAGAAGGATCACAGGATAGAAGATAGCCTCAGCACTTAGTGAGATTCTCAGCAACCTAGCAAGACCTTGTTTGTTTCAAAACAACAACAAAAAATAAAAAAGAGCTGTGGATGGCAGTGCTACAAGAAATATTATTCAAACCAGAAATGTGACCCACAAAATGAAATTCTAAAATTGCTAGTAGCAACATTTAACAGTGAAATTAATTTTAGTAATGTATTTTATTTAACATGGTATATTCAAAATAATCATTTTAGCCTTTAATCAGTATGAAAATTATTAATAAGAATTTTCTTGTACTCTTTGACATCTGGTGTTTTACACTTAAGGTGCATTTCAATTCAGATTAGTCACATTTCTAAGTCTCAGTAAACACATATGGCTAATAGCTAGTGTCTACTGTATTGGATAGCTCAAGTGTAGAGCATGTGGTGAACCTGTGATGGTGTTAGAAAAATGATGAAGGCATAAGAGAGGCAAATATGAATCTCTTTTTTTTTTTTGCGGTACCGGGGATTGAACCCAGGGGCGTTCTACCTCCGAGCTACACCCCCGGCCTTATTTTTTATACTTTATTTTGAAACCGGGTCTCACGAAGTTGCGGAGGGCCTCACTAAGGAGAGAGAGAGAGAGAGAGAGAGAGCGAGCGAGCTGAGGCTGGCCGCGAACCTGGATCCTCCGGTCTCCGCCTCCCAAAGTACTGGGATTACAAGCGTGCACCACCACGCCCGGCCAAATATGAATCTTTTAAGATAAACCACCTGAAGGGAATTCTGTATGAAATAGGTGGTATATATGTTGTTTTGTGAAAAAGCCTGAATCTGGTAAGAAATAAGGCTTTGGTAGATAATGGCAAAATTGTCCTGAAGTTAAGAACAACATAGAGATTCAAAAGAAGTCACGAAAATAGGAAATGGAAGAGCTTGACAATTGCCAATATCAGAAGACCAAAGTAATTGATTATCATTTTAAGAAAAACATCTTTTCCAACCAAGGGCTTTTTAGCCTAGGCTATGTCATTACATAGTTTGGAGGAGAGAGGTAGTTATTCCTAACGACACCCAAGAGAAACCATTGAGATCAGCAGATAAATTGATTGCAGGGGCATAATGTGGGTAGCAAGGAGGTGGGGAGGAAGATTTATGCTAATATAGTAGAGAGGAAGAGAAGAGTCTGAGGTAAGTGATTTTTTTTTTTTTTTTTTTTTTTTTTTGCGGTACCGGGGATTGAACCCAGGGGCGTTCTACCTCCGCGCTACACCCCGGCCCTATTTTTTTATACTTTATTTTGAAACCGGGTCTCACAAAGTTGCGGAGGGCCTCACTAGGTAGAGAGAGA
>PVJS01021536.1:0-31399 GCA_004027185.1 Glis glis
CCAACCAGTGCAGAGACCGATGCCCCCCCACACCCTGCAGGAGAAGGTGGCCACGGAGCTGTATATGCCTGCCACCACTGTTGCCAACAGCAATGGTGCTGTGTGGCCACAAACAAGAAAACCAGCCCATGCAGCCCATGCAGCCCATGCTGCCTGCCCTGCCCAGCATGGCTGACATCCACTTTATGATGCGGCCCTTAGGGGGAGGTGTTGGGTGCTTTCCCAAGCTCAACTTCCCACAGGGTTTTTAAAAGAGTGTCCCATCCTAGGTGGGGGCAGAACCAATGAGCACTCATTGGGGAGCCTCATGAGACAAGGATGGGTTTTCCTGGAACCTCAGTGTAAACTGTGACACTGAATTAGTCCCACTTAGGTGGCAACAGGCTGCAATAACCTTACCCCCAAAGGGTATGGGTTCCAGTTTGCATACTGGCCACCACTGAGCCGTAGTAAGCATGGGAGAGATCTAGAGTCCCTTCTTGCCAGCCCTACACTATTTATAGGGATGTTCCTCCTCCTCAAGAGATTCAACCATGGCTAAACCGGAGTTCATGTTCATCCACCAGGATCTGATCCTGCTTGGGGAGGGGAACTGACCTTGCAAGATGCAGTGGCATTAGACCACTATCAGGTGTCTCTGTTGTTCCATAATTTGGGTGTCAAAACTGTTATGGTTTTGGTGTCACTGTGGCTCCTTTTTCCTCAGATAATTATGGAAATTAAGAGCCAGGAAAACTCCAATTTGCAATGCTTAAGCAAGTTTTTTATTACAGTCAGAGAGGGGGAGAAGGAGAGAGAACAGCATCACACCTCTGAGAGAATACAATGGAATATCTGACCAGAACACTCCCCTTCTCTGAAATCTCTGGTCTTAAATAGGGTTTTTTGTTTTTTGCTTTTTTGTTTTTTCTGTCCTATCTGGTCTTCCTTATCTGGGTTGCTATGCCAACAGGCCAGTGGCCTGCTTTCCTATCTGTGCTATACCAGCCACCCTTCAAATTCAGGTGCAGACAGCATATTTTGCATACCCTGCATACAAAGGCCAGGTCACAGAGAAAAGGGGAGGGAGAAGCAGTTGGGTGTGCCAGGTCAGGCTGCATGTAATTTTTTTGCCCAAGGACAGCAAAAAGGACTTCAGCTACTTTTGCATTCTTACTAGTAGTCATCAATACCAGGTCACTAGACCCTTGGAATGCTGCAACAGGGCTATTGCCTCTATTATAAGACTCAACCCACATTCACTGTGCATGAGCTAATTTTCATATTCATTTCAGCTTCCTTAACCAACTCATATGGAAGCATTTAAAATCCTTTATGGTGAAAACTGACACTCTGTTCATCATTTTTGCTGATATATATAGCTTTTTATAAAGGAGAAAATTAAAGGAAGGAAAGGAAACTAGCTCCACACACCAACCAAGTATCAACAGCCCAATTGGAAGTGAAGAATGCACAGCACATCCTAGGTGAATTCCATACATCACTTCTGTGCCTCAGTTACCATACAGTAAAATCATAAAAATGTAGAGGATTTTGGCACTGGTTATTGAAAATATTAGCCAAGTTATTATATGTAAAGCATTGAGAAAGTTGATTGTAACTTATTTATTGGAGGACAAGTGTTAGCTGAGATAGTCCTGACCTGATCCTATTGTCAAAAATATTGATAATTCAAGCCGGGCGTGGTGGCTGACACTTGTAATCCCAGTACTTTGGGAGGCAGAGACCGGAGGATCTGGTTTCATGGCCAGCCTCAGCTCTCTCTCTCTCTCTCTCCCCCCCGTCTCTCTCTCTCTCTACCTAGTGAGGCCCCCCACAACTTCGTGAGACCCGGTTTCAAAATAAAGTAAAAAAAACAGGGCCGGGGGTGTAGTGCGGAGGTAGAACGCCCCTGGGTTCAATCCCCAGTACCACAATATATATATATATATATATATATATATATATATATATATATATAATTCAAATACTTGTCTCTATTGAGGAAAGTCTGGAATTCCATGTCTATGACTCATAAAAGACTGCTGTGTTTATCAATACTTCAAAAACATTTCTTGGTTTCCACTTTTAGAGAAAGAACTGCCTGAAACAAGTCACAGGCTCAAAATCTCCCAGTAAGAAACAAAAGGAATTTTCAAAAGTTTTCACCTCAGTAATATAGCTGAGGACTGCATGAGGGAGTTGGAAAATAGGAACTGTGCCTGCTCTGCAAAATTCTCTTGCTACCCCAGGCTGTTTTCTTGCTTATAATAGCTGTACATGGATATCCTAATGGGCTTCTTTGTACTTTGACTTTAGCAGATTTCTAAATAGATAAAACACTTATTAAAAGAGACAAATAGAAATTACTCTTCAATAGTTCCAAAAAGAAAAAAACACAGATAAAAGTCCTTTGGTGACTGTTCTCTGCCAGGTTCTGAGTCTCCTCCTTTGCTGGTGTCTAGAGAAATGCAAGCCTTGTTCTTATCTAGTTTTCTGTCAATCAGGAGGGCTCTTTGAGCCTGGCAACCATCTACCAAATTCCTTGAGGTTGTAGTTATTTTATATATTCCAATTATTCTAAGAACCTTATTCACAGGGAATTTTCCTTTTGTAAAGACTTCTGCCCTCTTTGTGCCCAGCACTGTGTTAAATAAAATAATGGGAATGGAAGATAAAAGAGTGTCAACAAATGCCTTCACCTTCAAGGCCCTTATAGTCTGATTGTAGATTCAAAATATTTATAGTTGAAAACAGTTTTGACTAAAAGTATGATGTTTAAACAACTGTGGTAATGTTGACCAAGTTACCAGTTGGGGATTTAGGACCTACCCTAATCCAGTATGACTTTGTCTTAACTAATTACATTTTGCAAACACTCTATTTCCAAATATATCCATATTCTGAGTTTCTAAGCAGACATAGATTTTTCAAGGACACTACTCAATACACTACAGAGAGTTGATGGAGACTAATTGGGACAAAATTATCATAACATTTACATGGAGATATGGGTCCTGGGAAAAGAGAGATTTGGGGTGTAGAAGAGCTTGGGCCTCTATCAAAGATTTATTGAACAAAAATTCTGTGCCACAAGCCAAGGGAAATTCAACAGTCTGTGTTAGTATTTATTAGGCTACCTTCATGCCTAATAAATAAAAGGGGGCAAATATAGAGAGGCATTTATAGACATTTATACTCTTTTTTAAGTAAAATAGGCCCAAAAGGAGGCTGTCCAAGGCAGGTATGGCTGCTCTGAACTCTACCCACCTATATCTTGGGATTGCCATCTTCAGAGGCAGCACAGTCTAGGATGGCTGAGGGAGCTGAAGTAATCAAGTAGCAAAAAGGAACAGAAGATAGACAAGAGTCACTTTTCCTAGTTAAGTCAATCCTTTCAAAAGGTTTTCCCATAGCAGAACTTCTCTTTTATAACTCAGTTACATGGACAGTAAACTACAAAGGAAGCTGGGCCCACTGGATTTCCAAAAAATAGAATAGAATTCTGCTACCAAGAAGAAAGAGGAGAATGGATGTTAGAATACTGCTTCTTAGTCCTTATCTCAAGGAACTCAAAGTTCATCTGGAAAAGAAATTAATAAATATTTGTATTAGTTTTATATTGCTGCAATAACAAATTGCCACAGACTTGGAGTCTTGAAACAACAAAAATTTATTATCTTAGAGTTTTGGAGGTCAGAGTTCTGAAATGGGTCTCACTGTGCCAAAATCTAGATTCCAAAACAGCTGTGTTCCTTCTGGAGGCTCTAAGAGACTCCATTTTATTTCTTTTTCAGGTTCTTGCTTCATGACCCTATTTCTCTACCTTTGAAACCAGCAAGTTTGCAACTCTCTGATCATTCCTCTTTTGTCGCATCCCCTGACTGAACTCAACTGGAAAAGGTTCTCCTCTTTTAAGGAGCCAGAAAATTGCATCCACCAGTATAATCTCCCCAATCAAAACACAATCAAAAAATGGGGAAGTGAACTAAATTGACACTTCACAAAAAAAGAAATACAAATGGTCAATAAATATATGAAAAAATGTTCAATATCATTAGCAATCAGATAGTTACAAATCCAAACTACCCTGAGATTTCACCTAACCCCAATTAGAATGGCAACCATTAAAAATACAAACAATAATAAATGCTGGAAAAGATGTGGAGAAGTAGCAACTCTGATGCATTGTTGGTGGGATTGCAAATTAGTGCAACCACTCTGGAAAAGTGTGGAGGATCCTCAGAAGAATGAGAATGAACCTACCATATGACCTAGCTCTACCACTCCTGGGTATCTACCCAAAAGAATTGAAACCAAACTACCAAAGTAATGCATGCATATCTATGTTTATAGCTGCACAATTAATAATTTCCCAACTATGGAACCAGCTGACGTGTCCATCAACAGATGAATGGATTACAAAACTGTGGGATATATACACAATGGAATTCTACTAAGCCATAAAGAAGAACAAAATTATGTCATTTGCAGGGAAATGGATGGAATTGGAGAATATTATGCTAAGTGAGGTTAGTCAGTCACAAAAAGTGAATGGTCAGATGTTCTCCCTCACATGCAGAAGCTACGGAGGAATTTGGACACAGGAGGGACTCCAGACAAAGGAGGAAAAAACTTAGTGGAGTGAAGGAGTGGACCTACCTCAGGGAGATGGGGGGAAGGAAGACTTGAGGAGGGAAACACCTCAATGGACATGATGTACATACACAAATTTATCAAAGCCAATCACTGTTCTGAGCATGGGAGGGAGAGGAGGGAGAAGGAGTGGGGTAGGAACTGTGGGACAGCTCAAGGAGTACTATGTGCATATATGCTTCTATCACCCTGAGGTTCATCAAAGTATATGATTACAACGCACCAATAAAAAAAGTATTGTGTAGATATGTGTAAGTGTGTGTGTGTGTATGTGATTGCGAGTAAATTATCACCTAAGTAGTATTTTATGTAGAACTCATTTTTACTTTTTTCCTTTACAATGTTCTGTAACTTCATGATGTCTATAGCCAGAGGTCTAATAAAAATCTCCAAAGACAGTTCTTAGCATTATTTCTATTAAGAGCTGCATGTGTTTTGCATCATGTGAACTGCATCAATTGATCTGTATCATGCCTCTAGACTAGATATCTTTGTATATGGAAAAGGCACAGATGTTTCTACTTTGGGTGTTTCTCTATTAAGAATATTTTTGATTTTTTAATATATGCCATCAACTACCCTAGAACTTCTACACATTTTGCATCTATTGAAATAATCATTCTAGACCAATGCCTTTCATGAATCTAGACGCAAAATATTTAACAAAATTTTGGCAAATCTCATTCAACTATTTTTATATTGTATATAAATAGCATATTATACATGACTGAATAATTTATCAGAAAAAATGAAAAGTTAGATTGACATTCAAAAGTTAATCAATAACTTCCAATATTAAAACAATAAAAATAGAAAACAAAATAATGATTACTTCTATTTTTAATTCATGCATAAAAGCATTTGACAAAATTTAGTATCCCTTTATGTTTAAGATGAAAAAAATGTATTAGCAAATTAGTAATAGATGGAACTTTCTCAATATAAACAATAGTGACATTTTAAAACACTATTAGCAATAGTATAAAAGTATGAAATACACAAGAATAAGTGTGACAAGTTTAAGATCTATAATCTGAAAATTACTAAATATTGCTGAGAAAAATGAACAAAAACCTAAATAAATGCAGATGTATACTATACTATATTCATGGATTGGAGACTACATGTTATTAAAATGTGAATTCTTCATAAACTGATCTATAGATTCAAGACAATGCATGTTCAATTGTGGTAATTGACAAGCTAATTCCAAAGTCAAGGAAATGCAAAATGTCTGGAATCAAAGTGATTTTGAAAAGAATAGTAACAGAACTTGTATTATCTGGGTCCAAGACTTAATGTAAAGCTACAAAAGGTCAAGGAAGTATGTGGTATACATTTAAAGATGTATAGATCAATGGTCTAGGAAAAGAGGCTCTAGAAAGATCCCTTACATATATGATTACTTCATTTTCAATAACACTGCTAAGACAAGTCAATAGAAAGGCAAGTCTCAACAGAATTTGCTAAAATTATTAGATAGACATGCAAAAATAATTAACATTAACTTTTCCCTCATATCATGTACAAATACTAATTCGAAGTTGCTCATTGAGCCTAAACTATTGAAGATTTGGGAGAAAATATTAATAATACTATATAAAACCAAAATTTCTTAAATAGAATAAAAAGACATTAATCATAAAATTAAGAAGTAGTAAGTTGGACTTCATAAAAATTAAAAATTGTTACCCTTCAAAGTATGATTGTTGGTATGATCATATGAATGAAATCCCATTTGCTTCCAATTTTTGTTCTAGTTTCTACATATGAGAGAAAATATATGGTCCTTGACTTTCTGAGACTGGCTGATCTTGCTTCGTATAATATCTTCTACTTCCATCTATTTTTCTGCAAATGACATAATTTTGTTCTTCTTTATGGCTGAGTAAAATTCCATTGTGTGTATATGTACCAGTTTTGTTATCCAGTCATCTGTTGAAGGACACCTAGATTGGTTCCTACACAATTTTAAATTAAATTTTAGTGAAAAATAAAAATATGGAGTAGTGTTCCAGTTTAGGCATATCATGCCTTCACAAATATTCATTCACTAATTAAATTAATTCCATTTAAAAACTATCAAGGTAGCTGCTAAGAGACTTTAAAATATCATCTTACCTGTAGGTATTAAAGAATGTCTCTAAATTAATGGTGCTAGTGGGAAAATCTCAGATAAAGTATATATACTAGTAATTTAATCATTATTTGCATTTCATAATTTTGAAGGGATTCCATTTTCACATTCACAAATGGATGCACTGTTATCTAGCAAAGATCACACAGACCACTGAAGTATAAATTCCTCCTGTTCTCACTCTACCTTCCAATCTTCTTTGCTCTGCCTTTTACTTTCTTTACCTATCTTTATCCTCCTCCTCCTCTTCTTTTTTCCCTACCTTCCTTCCCTCTCTCATTCCTTCCTTCTTTCTTTCCCTTTCCCTCTCTTTCTTCTTTCTTTCAAAGCTCTGATCTCCGTACCATAATATACACACTGCTCATTATATTATTATTATTATTTATTCCCTCTAATAGAATATTAGGTCCATGAAGACCAACATTATACATATTTCTACTTGCTTGGCTGCCTATTTCAGCTACTTCTTTCTTGATTTTCTCTAGATGACTGCAAATGTGGATTCAACTCTGTAAGCAACAGAAAGTTTTAAGAAAAAATGAGGGGAAGAGCCACAGTGGGGAATTATTTAAAAAAATACAATCTGAGTGAACAGATATGAATAGTAGGCAGTGGTACAGTGAACTCCAGCAAGTAGGCTGTCAGGATTACAGTTAAGGTCACAGCTTGGCACCCCTATGATCTTATGCCCCATTCACATAAACCGATGAATCTGATCAGTTGAATCTTCAAACTTGGTTACACTTACCCAAGATTCAAAGTTCTAGGAATAAGTATCTGATGCCATGTCTCTATGCCCACCTCTGTTTTAATATAGCCATAATAGCATGCATTAAGAAGTGAGAGGGCCGGGCGTGGTGGCGCACGCTTGTAATCCCAGTACTTTGGGAGGCAGAGACCGGAGGATCTGGGTTCGTGGCCAGCCTCAGCTCTCTCTCTCTCTGTCTCTCTCTCTCTCTCTCTCTCTCCCTGTCTGTCTCTCTCTCTCTCTACCTAGTGAGGCCCTCCGCAACTTCATGAGACCCAGTTTCAAAATAAAGTATAAAAAAATAGGGCCGGGGATGTAGCGCGGAGGTAGAATGCCCCTGGGTTCAATCCCCGTTACCGCAAAAAAAAAAAAAAAAAAAAAGTGAGAGGGCACTGGAGACTGGAAGTTTACCCTTCATTTCATAAAGACTATTTTTATGTAGTATTGAGAATTGAACCCAGGGTTGTTCTACCTCTGAGCTACACACCTGGCCTTTTTTACTTTTTTTAAATTTTGAAACAGGGTTTTGATAAGTTACCATGTTAAGTTCTCGAACCTGTGATCTTCCTTCTCAGCCTCCCAAGTACTGGGGTTGCAGGTATGTGCCACTGAGCCTGTCTGGCATCATAAAGACTATTTAACAGTGAAGTCCTCCAAAAGTAGGGTGACAGAATGATTTATTATTCAAACAAGTAGACTTTTGGGATTAACAGGGACACTTAGTATTTATGCAGGAACAACAGGTGTAAACAGGATGGCTTATGGATAATAGGAGTGTATGGGTAACTACTCAAAAAGGTTTATTAGAAGACTCACTTAAAAAAGATGTGGTTGTATATTGGAAAGGTAAAAGAAGATCATAGAGTTTTATTTATTTTTTCTTAATAATTCCACTTTCTCTAAATTAGTACATGCATCTTCATGCTCTGCCTCCTAGGTTCCTCCCATGGGAGGAAATGAATCCTCAGCTATATCTTTCCTTTTTTTTCCTGGCTCTCCATTACAATTCACTCTGGAATAGATAGAAGAAGAAGTCCTAGAAGATGACATTGGAATTTTCCCCAGATGGAATAGGTCTTTGACCATACCCTACTCAAAGGCAGGGAGCTGGATTGTACAGTGTTTTGAGACTGTCAGCTCTTAATTTGTTCCACTATATAGTGAATCCTACTACATGTTAGTTCAACCTCTTCAATCTCTATAACATGGTTTCTGGATCTCTGAAAGTGTTTATTTGACCAAAGGTAAAGGTTATGTTCCCAACACTGAGAGTACATTAAATCCAGAATGTGATGCCAATCATAAGAATAAAATGTGCACTCTCCTCTTCTTGACCAGTGGCAAATTAGTTTAAGAACCAAAATGAATAATCTGCCCTTAGGTGGTAATTACTTATTAGTTATTTCTCTGTAACCAAAAAACAAAAAGAAAGGCCTGTTGAAATCTCTCAGTTCTAACAAATTAAGTGTTCATATGATAGCTATTTAAATGAATGGCTAGCTTGACTTTTAATGAGGCTTTATAAATAATCTATTCATTTAAGTTATGTGGATTCCTGGTTTGTAATTACAGACTCTAGTTTTAGAAGGTAAAACCAATATTTACCCCTGCATGTCCCCTGACAAAGGTCTGCCAGAGATATCAGCTGGTAAATATTCATTTACACTGACAGCAGAAACATTTTTCACAGAGTTCCAAAGCTGCAGTCTCCCAGCTGTCATTTTGGTGGTGAACTGTTGGAATGCTGAAGACTTCTGGCTAGGGATGGGTATGTTTGAATTGAATAAAATACAGCAATACAAACACAGAAATGTTTTTCTGGTTTTTGTGCTTCTCTGCATGTCTCTGTCTCTTTTTCTCTGTGAGAGCGGTAGTCTTTCTCTGGCAAACTTTTTATTACATTTTTATGGCAGAATATATATAGTAATTAGTTATTAGTTGGATATACATTTACAATTTTTGCAAGCCTCTACTAAGTGTTTTACATGGATTATCTTTTTTAATCATCACAAAAACCCTGTTAGGAACATCTTATTATTCCTATATAAAAACAAGGACATTGAAGCTTAAGGAATTTAATTTACCAAAATTTATGCTTATAATAGAGGAGTTTATATTTGAAGCAGAAGTATCTGACTCTAGTTCCCTCACTTTAAATATGAAATAAGTCCAGCTGGTTAGCTTCATTTGTTAGCATTCATTGTTAGCATTCCTTAAAGATATGCTCAAGATATTTTCTTGCTACATTTAGTTTTCTCATAATACATTAGTCTGAGAGTATAAATGACCTCACATTAAAGGTGGTAGGTCAAATTCCTCTGGTTCATGGCCTGTATCTGTGTAAATAAACCTCATTCCATGCCAATTCTTGCCCAACTATCTTAGAAGTCCTTGATAAATATTTTTACTGATTCTGAATATAATTGAATTGAGGACAAACAACATGGCTTGATCAAGTTCACTGAAATTTACCAAAAAAGGTTTGTATGGACTGATGAATGTCCAGTTTTTGTAAATGTTCCATGTATTCTTGAAAATTTCATATTATCTAATTATTGTATGATTAGTTTTTTATTGAGTTTCTAGATAAATTACTATGTTGTTAGAAAAAAAGATGGCCCTGATAGATGTCTCATATATGTTCACAAACATACCTGGGGTTTGGTAGCTATATTTTTTTCATCTAGGCATTTTGCTCCCTACCAAAACACCTTAGTTCCTCTCTGGTTCTCACTGAATTTTCCCTGTGTACCACCATGAGCCCTTTCAGAGCCTAAGCTGTGAGCTCCTCAGCTGTGGAGTTGGGGAAGAAAGATTGATGGTGAATCAGCATCCTTGTTTATGCTGTGGTTGTTAGAGGCAACAGACAGTGTTTGCAGGTCAACTTTTAGTGATACTCTCAGGCGTGTTCCCTTAAACATGTTGTTTACAGAAGCCCGCATGAACTTTATAGCCCAAAAGAATCCAGAAAGTACTTAAAATGATTAAAATTTTATTTTACTAAAACTTTCTGGAAGCACAAGTATTTGTATCTAGGTTTCATAAAGTGATATTTCATACAAGTAATTTTTTTCAAGGTCTTTTCAAATAAAGAATTTGGGGTTTGTCCCTGATGCAAATGCTTCCCACAGTTGAATTATTTTTTTAGTTAATTTTTTTTTATTGGTGCATTGTAATCATACACCTTGATGAAGTTCACGGTGATAGAGGCATATATGCACACAGTACTCCTTGAGCCTTCCCCCAGTTCCCACCCCACTCTCTCTCCCTCCCCTCCCATGCTCAGAACAGTGATTGGCTTTGAGAGGTTTGTGTATGTACATCATGTCCATTGAGGTGTTTCCCTCTTCAAGTCTTCCTTCCCCCTCCCATCTCCCTGAGTTAGGACCCCTCCTTCACTCCACTAAGGTTTCTCCTTTGTCTGGAGTCCCTCCTTGTCCAAATTCCTCCTTAGCTTCTGCATGTGAGGGAGAACATCTGACCATTCACTTTTTGTGACTGACTAACCTCACTTAGCATAATATTCTCCAATTCCATCCATTTCCCTGCAAATGACATAATTTTGTTCTTCTTTATGGCTTAGTAGAATTCCATTGTGTATATATCCCATAGTTTTGTAATCCATTCATCTGTTGATGGACACATCAGCTGGTTCCATAGTTGGGAAAT
This sequence comes from Glis glis, assembly GCA_004027185.1. Classification (NCBI taxonomy): domain Eukaryota; kingdom Metazoa; phylum Chordata; class Mammalia; order Rodentia; family Gliridae; genus Glis; species Glis glis. The sequence continues at coordinate 11,190 of PVJS01021536.1, forward strand.
TATTAATTGTGCAGCTATAAACATAGATATGCATGTATTACTTTGGTAGTTTGGTTTCAATTCTTTTGGGTAGATACCCAGGAGTGGTATAGCTGGGTCATATGGTAGGTTCATTCCCATTCTTCTGAGGATCCTCCATACTGTTTTCCAAAGTGGTTGCACTAATTTCCAACCCACCAACAATGCATCAGAGTTGCTACTTCTCCACATCTTTTCCAGCATTTATTATTGTTTGTATTTTTAATGATTGCCATTCTAATTATGGTTAGGTGAAATCTCAGAATATTTTTTATTTGCATCTCTCTGACTGTTAATGATATTGAACATTTTTTCATATATTTATTGACCATTTGTATTTCTTCTTTTGTGAAGTGTTGATTTAGTTCACTTCCCCATTTTTTGATTAGGTGTTTTGTTTCTTTGGTGTTGAGTTTCTTGAGTTCTCTGTATATTCTATATATTAGGCCTCTGTCAGAGAAGTAGCTGGCAGAGAACTTCTTCCATTCTGTTGGTTGTCTCTTGAGGTTGTTGATAGTTTCCTTTGCTGCACAGAAGCTCTTTAGTTTAATGCAATACCGTGTATTAATCCTCGTTTTAATTTCTCATGCCTTTGGGGTTTTGTTGAGGAAGTTTTTACCCATGTCTATATGTTGAAGTGTTGGTCCTATGGGCCTTTGCTCCATCTTGAATTGACTCTTGTATAGGGTGGGAAAGTGGGGTTTATTTCCATTTTTCTGCATATGGATAACCAGTTTTGCCAATACCATTTGTTGAAGAGGCTATCTTTTTTCCAGTGTATGTTTTGGCACCTTAGTAAAAAATCAATTGGCTGTAAGTGTTTGAATTTATATCTGAATCTTCTATTCTGCTCCATTGGTCTGTGTGTTTGCTTTTGTGACAATACCATGCTTTTTTATTACTATGACTCTGTATTATAGTTTGAAATCAGGTATTGTGATGTCTCCTTCATGGTTCTTATTCCTGAGAACTCTTTTGGCTATTCTGGGTCTTTTGTTCCTCCAAATAAATTTAAGGACTGGTTTTTCTATATATGTTAAGAATTACAATGGTATTTTAATGGGAATTTTATTGAATCTATAGATCACTTTTGGAGGGATGGCCATTTTGATATTTATTCTTCCTATCCAAGAGCATGGGAGATCCTTCCACTGTTTAAGAAATTCTTGAACTTCTTTCTTTAGTGTTTTATTGTTTTCATTGTAGAGGTCTTTTACCTCCTTGAGTAGATTTATTCCTAAATATTTTATTGTTTTTGAGATTATTGTGAGTGAAAATGTTTTCTGGTTTTCTCTTTTTCGATGAATTCATGGTTGGTATATAGAAAAGTTTCTGATTTTTTTAGATTGATTTTGTATTCAGACACTGCTTAATTTGTTAATTAGTTCTAAAAGTCTTTTGTTTGAATTTATTGGGTCTTCTAAGTATAGGATCATGTCATCTGAAAATAGGTAATTTCCATTCTTTTTCATAGTTATATTCTGTTGATTTCCTTCTCTTGCCTTATTGTTCTGGATAGAGTCTTGAGTGCTATATTGAAAAGGAGTGATAGTGGGCATCCTTGTCTTCTCCTGATTTTAAAGGGAATTTTAATATTTTTCCCCATTCAATGTGATGTTGGCTGTGGGTTTATTGTATATTGCCTTTATGATATTGAGAAAAGTTCCTTCTATTCTGATTCTCTGCAGTGTTTATAGTATGAATGGGTATTGGATTTTGTCAAATGTTTTTTAATATTTATTGAAATGATCATGTGATTTTTGTCCTTGGTGAATTACACGGATTGTTTTTAGTGTGTTGAACCAGCCTTGCATTCCTGGGATGAACTTGACTTGGTCATGGTGTATTTCTTGATGTCGTTTTGAATGCATATTGCTAGTATTTTGTTTAGAAGTTTTCCATCTAAGTTCACCAATTATATTGATCTGTAGTTTTCTTTTCTTAAATTGTATTTATTCTGCTTTGGTATTAATGTGATGCTGCTTCATTGATGTGTTTGGGAGAATCCCATGTCTTTCTATTTCATGGGATAAATTAAGAAGTATTGGAATTAGATCTTCTATAAAGGTTTTATAAAAATTTGGCTGGGATTCCATCTGGGCCTGTGCTTTTCTTTGATGGTAGGCTATTTATTTATTGCTGTTTCAATCACTTTGATTGCTATTGATTGCTTTAAATTTTCTATATCTTACTGATTCATTTCAGTAAAGTTGTATGTGTCTAGAAATTTGTAAATTTCTTCTAAGTTATCCATTTTGTTGGAGTATAGTTTTTCAAAGTAGTTTCTCATTATCTCTGGATTTATGTGCTGTCTGTGGTAATATCACCATTTTCATCTCTTATTGTATTAATTTGGGTTCATTCTCTCTTTTGGTTAAATTAGCTAATGGTTTATCTATCTTGTTTATTTTTTCAAGGAACCAGTTTTGGTTTTGTTGATTTTTTCTATTGTTTTTTTTTCTCCTCTATATTTCATTGATTTCTGCTCTGATTTTAATGATTTCTAGTCTTCTACTGGCTTTGGAATAAGACTATTCCTGATTTTCATGGGATTTAAGGTATGTCATTAGATTGCTTATTTAGAAATTTAATGTTCTTCCCATGTGAGCACTCAGTGCTATGCATTTTCCTCTTAATACTTCCTTCAAAGTATCCCAGAGATTTTGATATGTTGTGGCTCTATTTTCATTTATTTCTAGAAATTTTTTCTCCCCTTATTTCTTTTATGACCTAGTCTTCTTTTAGCAGTGTAGTATTCAGTCTCTATGCAATTATGAAATTTCTCTGGGTCTTCTAATTGTTGATTTCTAATATTATTCCATTATGATCTGAAAAGATGAAGGGAATTATATCCCATTTTTTTAATTTGCTAGTGCTTGCCTTGTGGCCCAGGATATGGTCTGTTTTGGAGAAGGTTCCATGTGCAGCTGAAAAGAATATGTATTAAGCTGTTTATGGTGTTCTTTATGTCTGAGACATCTTTGCTGATCTTTTCTCTAGAAGATCAGTCTAGTGATGTGAGAGGAGTGTTGAACTCTCCCAGTATTATTGTATTGGAATCTATGTGAGACTTAACATCACAAAGAGTTTGTCATATAAAAGTGGTTGCACCTATGTTTGTAGCATAAATGTTGACTATTATTATATCTTTTTGTTGAATTGTTCCTTTTACCAGTAAAAAAAATGACCTGCTTTGTCTCTTCTGATAAGTTTAAGCTTGAAGTCTATTTTGTTTGATATAACAGTTGCTACCCCTGCTTGACTTAGAGTTCCATTAGCATGGATTACCTTATTCCAGCCCTTCACCTTAGTTTGTGAATAGCTTTACCTGTAAGGTGCATTTCTTGCAGAGGGCAAATAGATGGATTATGATTTTTAATCTATTTTTCTAATTTATGTCTTTTAATTAGAGAGTTGAGATCATTGATATTCAGTGTAATTATTGAGAGATGAGTTTTAATTCCTAACATTTTGAGTTATAATTTCTTTTTGAGGTAGTGTTTGTTTTTCTTTGCTTAGTTGTTCATTTGGTGGAAATCATCCTTTCTCTAGTTTGGTGTTTCTTTTTTATTTCTTCTTTGTAATTTAATGCTTTGAGTATTTTCTCTATTGCTGGTTTGGACATAAATTCTTTCAACTTCTGTTTGTCATAGAAGATTTTTGTTTCTCTGTCAGATTTGATTTGAAAGATATCTTTGCTGAGTAGAGTAGTCTTGGCTGGAAGTTGTTTTCTTTCAGGGTTTGGAATATGTCGCTCCAGGCCCTCCTGGCTTTCATGACTTGGTTTGAGAAGTCTGGAGTGATTCTTATTGTTTTGCCTCTGAATGTCACTTGGTATTTTACTCTCATTGCATTTAAGATTCTCTCCTTGGTCTCTGTGATAGTCAATTTGATTATTACATGGCATTGTGAACCTTTTCTCTAATGTTGTCTAATATGGGTTCTATATGTTTCCTGTATCTGTGTATCAACCTTGCTTTCTAAGTTTGGAAATTTCTCTATTATTTCTCTGAAGAGATTTTTTATTCCTTCGGTTTTGGCTTCTAGACCTATTATTCTTAGTTTTGCTCTTTTAAAATTATCCCAAATCTCTTGGTGGTCCTGTTCATGCTGTCAAATTAATTTTTCTATATTATACACTATGTGTTCATTTTTGGAGTGGTCATCTTCTAAGAGTGAGATTCTGTTTTCCAAGTGGTGTAGTCTACCATTGATGGTTTATATTGATGTTTTAATTTCATTTATTGCATCCTTCACTTCCTTTAGAACTTCATTTTTTTTCTGTTCAGGTTATCAGTTTCTTTTTTTTTTTTTTGCGGTACCAGGGATTGAACCCAGGGGCATTCTACCTCTGAGCTACACCCTCAGCCCTAGTTTTTATTCTTTATTTTGAAACAGGTCTCACTAAGTTGCTGAGAGCCTCACTAAGTAGCTGAGGCTGGCCGCAAAACTGGATCCTCCTGTCTCAGTCTCCCAAGTACTGGGATTACAAGTGTGCACCACCACACCCAACAGGATATCATTATGATATCCTATTCTGGAAGTAAATATTTACCTCAAGGGACATCTTAAAAATAAATAGTCTCAGCCATGTCTTTTTTTAAAGATTTCTGTTGGGTATTTATCACCCTACAATGCTGTATTTGTGGCCTATGGCCTGTATCACCCTTTTGTTGTTCTGCCTGTAGGTTGCCAGCACTGGGTTGAAGCTTCTCCAGGACTCTGCCTGCTGCAATGGTGGAATTGATGGGTTCCAGGTGTTAAAGACTGGGGATCTGCCTGTCACCACCCTAATAGGGAGAGTCTCTGAGGTGCGACCAGTGCAGTTTGTGTCCTGTGCATTTTTAAACTTCTATGTGTGGGATGCTGGGCAGCTTCATCTGTTGGGTCTTAGGCTCAATCCCCAGCACCACAAAAAAGGGAAGAAGAGAAAGTGCCAGGCTCTGTACTAGCAGGGCATGAGATGACATGGTGAAAAAAAAATGCTCTTGAGACTTTATTCCTGGTCTGGAAGAGGTGAGAGGGGAGAAGGCAAAAGAGCCAAACTCTGAGCAAAACTCAGCTCTTCCTTTTTTTTTTTTTTGCAGGTTTACAGAATTAAGATTGGATAATTAAATCATTTTCTCTGACTAAGGAGTTGAGCACTGTATTGTTATCTGGAAGTTTTTGCAAGAGCACAGAGGTTACTGTCTTCAGCTCCCTCCTTGGGGAGGTCTTCCACCCTTAAGCAAAGCAAGCAAAAGGTAGTAAAACAGAAGTAAATAGCTTAGATTGTGAAGGGGCATCAAGGTCACTGTCTTCAGTTCCCTCAAGAAAGTCAGTCTTCTGCCAAAGTATGCAAGGAGTTATAAAATCTTTAAGCCAATATTTTTAAAACTTAGAATAGCTTCCCACAAGAAAGAAAAGAGGGAAGAAAGAGAGAAAAAGTGCAAAAGGGAAAAAAACCACTACAGACACATAGTGGTGGCAAAAAATGAAGTAACAAACAAACAAAAACAGAACAAATAAAAAAACCAAACACATAACAACAAATACAAAATTCTTGTACTTGGCCTCTGCAGCCCTCTTGGGTCTATGAGGATGTTTTTAGTCATTTAAGGCCCACTTATTACTGTAGGTTCCCAAGCACATTCCAATCATTCCTGCTTGCTCAGAAACCTGTAAAAATGAAGTCAGACTGCAGCCCTAGTGCTAGGGTCTCTAGTGAATCCCTGGGCTGATGTCTCCAGCCCCCAGGTGCAGGGTCCATCCCAAAGCAAGTGCGGGGAGTCTGCACTCTCCACAGAAAAGGCTGGGTTTGACTGTGACTTCTAAGCCTAATGTTTTCCTCATAATTTTTTTGTGGTGTGCAGTCAAGGTCTGTGTGTATTCCCACCTTCTCTTTTTATGGTCTCTTTTCAGTTACCCATGGTGTGGGGCCTACACTCACCTCTCTGTGGATTGCACACTCACATCTGCTGCCAGATGCATGGTGGGTCTAGGAAGGTAGTGAGGGATGGGGTGATGTGTTTGATCACCTTTTTCTCTCAGGAGTTGCCACAGGGCTGTGTGATTCTGTGTCTGGTAGCCTCACTGTCTGTGGAACAAGTCTCAGGTTGCTAGATATAAATTTTTTGGACGTATCCAAAGTTCCCGCTGGCCAGGGGTGTAGGCTATTGTTCTCACATCTCCACTTGCTTTGAGATTTGTTACTTCTTTTTACTTTTTCAGCCTTGGTGTTTAAAAGCATCCTGTAGATATTATTGAGTTTTATCTGTCTTTAGTTCCCCCCACCCATGAAAGTAGTTTGAGACGTGGGATTCTGACCAACTCCAACTCGGAGCTCCTGAGTTAGAGGCAAGTTGCCTCAGCATCTTACTGCATTGCCATCTTCCTCCTTACTCTCCACACATACATTTATAAATAATTCCTATGCTATGCTAGGAAATTATTGCAATTAATATTAAAGTAATCTTTGAGCTATAAGTGTTTACATTCCATAAAGAGGCTTTTATGTATTTAGGACAAAGGAGTGGTTAATAAAAATGGAGATAAAAAATGGTGAAGTTTCTTGTTCAGCTAAAGGGTTCATCAACTTGATATTAATGTCTGCCTCCTGGCTGCTGTCTATTACTAAATTCCTAAGTACTGGATTCCACATAATTGTAGGTAATTTGGACAAATAGCTATTACTTACCCTGTACATTTTTTCCCTAAAGACATCTAAATTACTCTGCTTTGAAAAACTTGCAGAAATAATAGGAATTAATGTATTGTCATGGGACTTATATTGCAGACATTTGACATTAGTGAGCAGTGGTCCGCAAATATAGCCATTCACACAGGGATATATGTGGATTCAAGGAGATTTATCCATGTCTATATATAGATAGCCTCATATACAGCAGATTAGAAAAAAAAAAAACAGGCCAAAGGGTAATGCTTGAAACAGCCTTTAAATTTCTAGCAAAAGAACTTCCCCTGCACAAAAAAACACACATGCAATTTGGAATACATGCTGCCTTGTGGCCATTTTTTAGCCACACTGTCAAGTTGATCTGTACATTTTGAGCATCAGGATCATAACTACACACTTGGGCAAATCCTTCCAAATTATGTACCTTTACAGAATCAACAAAATTGCTAGTAAGAAAGTGAAATCAATATGCCATACACTGAGTAGCCCTTGTCTACAAGGTACCATGTGGTCCACATAAAGTTTTCAATACTAACAAAACAGAAACTACATCTAATCCACTCATTTAAGAAATGATATGGAAAGGGCTATCACTTTTATAGCAATTTGGAATTCTTCCTATTTACTGAGTATCTATCAAGAACAGATTGGACATCAGTAAATTGATAATAAGAGTAATATGAATTCACTATTTCTTATCTGCAATTATGAAATACAAAAACAAAATCTGAAAACCAAAAGTGCTACATGATTTTTTAGCAACAAAATCTAACCTAAACTACTTACCCCTTTTTAAAGAACCCCCTTCATAATTATTCACCTGTTTCATTGTAGAAACATTAATATTTGTATATTTTTGGAATGTTGCCCCAGACCCCACAAGAGCCAACATGATATACAGCTTATGTCCATAGTATTTTCCTAAATTCTGAAAAATTATAAATTTTAAAATACATTCAGTACCAACAATTTCAGATAAGAGATTTTGGATCTGTATTACACATGATTCGAAGCTATTGGGGCTCTTCATTTACTTAACTACAATAGTTTAAAAGAGCGAAGGTATTCAAATAAAAACATTCAATAAACTGTCATATTTTTAATTCATGTTATAAAGTAAGATGTAGTCCAGAGATAATTTATCAATGAATTCAGTAAGTCCTAATTACACTCTTAATATTGACTTGCAGTTTGATTTATTGTCAATTGCCTATTTTTTTAAGTGGCAGTAGCCATTTGCAAAATGTCTATTTATTTTCTTTAGGATGTAGGCATGCAGGGAAAAGAGGCCAAATGATTCTTAGACCAGGAATTATACTTCCCACTTAACCACTTTGACAATAAGACTGTGTCTGATGCAGTGTTATAGGATGGTGCTATGGACCTTGAAGAGAACAAATGAATATCGACTTGTGGTGATGGAGATGACATGTCTCAGGAGGATCCTCAGTGTTCACAGAAGACAGAAACTGAGAAGTAATGACATTGACATCACTCAGTGAATAAAAAGAAGCTGTGGACTGTCAGGGGTGGACAGAGATTGCTAACTGGGAGGTACACCCTTCATGCTGAAAGAAAAGAAGAAATCTTTAAGGGTGAATGTTTCCTCTCAGAGACATCTGAGAAGCAGATGTGCTGTTCTAGACCTAGAAACTACATTGTGAAATCTCACCTGGAAGATACAGTCCTGAAGAAAGTCTGTGATTTAAAAAAATCAGCAATTTTCACTATTATCATCAAAATATAAGCTTATAATTGATTTTAGATACTCATGAAACATAGCATGAATTGTTTGGAATATTGGTTGAGTTAAAAGGAAGCAATTCAAATAAAACCAACCTCAGTAACCTATATGGGGAGGAGAAGGGACCAGGATGGGATCCAGAGGGAAACACATCAAGTGCTGTATGTGTGTAAATTTCTACCACTCTGAACCTCATTATGAGATACAATTACAATGCACCAATAAAAGCAGACTTTTTTTAAAAGAATTGAACAATCACAAAAACTAGATAATACAGATCTCTATTTTCCAGGATATCATTTGCTTTCTCTTTCTCTCTTTCTCTCTCTCTTTCTTTCTGTCTTTCTTTGTTTTTTCTTTCTTTCATTTTTTGTAGTACAGGGGATTGAACCCAGGAGCATTCTACCTCTGAGCTGCACTCCAAGCCTTATTTTAGATTTTTATTTTTGAAACAAGGTCTCACTAAGTTGTAGAAGGCCTAAGTTGCTGGCCTTGAATCTATGATCTTCCTGTCTCCTCCTCCCAAGTGCTTGGATTATGAGCATGTGCCTCCATGCCCAACACTGGACATCCTTTTCTTAAAGTTTCAAAAAGCAACTACACATTTTTACATTACATTGGTTAAATATGAGTCATTATCATTTGGACCACTGGAATTGATATTTATATTCTCTGGCAGCAGTCATGTAGATAATGGGTAAAAGGAATGAGAAAACTACAGCTGTTCAGAGACCTGTTTGTCTTCAGTAAATTCAAAATGAGCCAACTACTTATCAGAACACAATCTTAATTATCCCTACATTATAAAATTAGGAAACTAATATTTTCAAATGGCCTGACATTCATCTTCTCTTTTTATTTCTGTTTAGGTATTCTGGGTAAATCATTTTCACCCAGAATCCACAAGACAGCTTTCCAGTCATCCCCATTGATGCCTACTCTATGAGATTAATATAGATATGAATTATCTTTTGTGGTTCCCTATGTGGTTCTTGCAGCAGCAGCAGCAGCAGCAGTGAATTCTCAGGCTTCATCTGAAACATATGGATCCCAGAATTCTGGAGGTGGAACCAAGTGGTCTGTAATTTAGTAAGTCTTCCATATAAATGAGGCATGCCCAAGTTTGAGAACTACTGGTTTGTACTATGAAACTTGACTGGGGTTCAGATCAAGAAATTACCTGGCCTGGAAAATTATTGGTTAGCATATGGTTCTTTCTGCATAATGATCCACAATGTGTACAACACTGTTACTGAAATCATGTCCCCTCACATTGTCCTGGCTGGACTTTTACCATAAGAACAAGAGTCAGAAAGTTTGAAGAATTGCCTTGTCATCCTTCTCAGAATGACACATGGACCACAAGGACCAAGGCATCTGAAAAAGCACCTTGGTCTAGCAAGAAACAAAAGACTCATTTCTTAAAAGCCAGGGTCTGTGGCTGTGGAGGGAAAACTAATTAGGGGGAATAAAGTGTAATTTGCAAGCTAGATGATTGTAGCCCTTGAAAATTTTGTATTCACCTCTGTTTAAGAGTCTGTTCCCATTTGAAATCTTATTTTGAAAGTTTCAGCTTGTCCTGAATGCCAAAAACAGCTAGGAATCACAATATAATAAAGAGCCTTACCACCTGGGGCCAGTATAGTAGTCAGAGGAAAATGGTGTCACAAAACCTCAAGTTGAGGTCAAAATTCAAGAAGGCAGGTGTCACAAAGTGAGTGACCCTGATTTACTAGATTTTTAATCCTGTGTCCAACCTTGTATATTCTACACTTTCTCTCATTTAGCCAAGCAGCATTCCGTTATATTTGACAACATCAAGAAAACCATCATTCCACAGTGATGAGGGACAAATCAGCTTTTTAGTTCCAGTGAAGAAGAACAATTCAGGGCAAAGGAACTCATCAAGAAATTGAATTGTGTGGCATCATCCACAAACAGAGAGCAGGTCAGGGTCTCATGATTCATTCTGAACTCATTCCACCCCAGGCCTGTGGTTGCTTAATAAATGTCAGACCTTCCCTACATGCCACCTGGTTAGAACTGACTCAAAAAAGAAAACAGCCTGTATTGAAGGTGAATGCAGGAAAAACAAGAGTAATAGAGAGATACCAACTCAAAAAGCAAAGCATCCATGGGGCACTTCATTTCAGAACAAATAGATCCTACAACAAAAGAACCTAAGGATATTATGGTATCACTGAGCAGCAAAGTAATACATATAATTACAAGGGAGGACTTATACTCCCACAATGACTGTCTGTTGTCTACAAGGAAGGGAAACTAGGAGAAACTAGTTGCTGCCCAATACAAGAAGCTGGAAGCTCAGAATAAGAAGGACCAATGATGCCGCCCCAGTTTGAGGTAGAAGTCCTGGAAGTCCCCTGAAAGTTGTTGGTGCAATCCATATCTAAAAACTGAAAAATTTGGAATCTGCTGTCCATGGCAGATGCAGGAGATAAAAAACACTCACTCAAAAGTGATTGAGCAGCCAGGCGTGGTGGCGCACGCTTGTAATCCCAGTACTTTGGGAGGCAGAGACCGGAGGATCCAGGTTCATGGCCAGCCTCAGCTCTCTCTCTCTCTTTCTCTCTCTCTCCCTGTCTCTCTCTCTCTCTCTCTCCTTAGTGAGGCCCTCCGCAACTTCGTGAGACCCGGTTTCAAAATAAAGTATAAAAACTAGGGCCGGGGGTTTAGCGCGGAGGTAGAACGCCCCTGCGTTCAATCCCCGGTACCGCAAAAAAAAAAAAAAAAGTGAGCATGTGCAGGTGACCTTTTTGTTTTTGTTACATCTTGGTCCCTGGCCTATTAAATGCCACCCACTTTCAGGGCAGAGTCTACCCCATTCAATCTGCTGACCCATGAGCTAATTTTCTCTGGAAACACAGACACATCCAGAAGTATGCTTTACCAAATTTCTCTGTGTCTCTCAATCCAATAAAGTTGACAACCAAGACTAACCACCACAGTATATATTGCATGTTACATCAAGATCTTAATATATTTGTAACAATTAATATCAATGTAAAATCCAGAACAAGAAAATTATTTTCCCAATTCTATCATTAACATGTTTAGCAAAAAAATATTTTGTCTAGTACCAGTATTCATGCATATACTCCCACACAGTTATTGTTTGTTTGTTTGTGTTTTTTGGATACTGGGCATTCTACCTCCAAGCTATACCCCCAGCCCTATTTTATTTTGTATTTGGAAACTGGATTTCGCTAAGTTGCTGACAGCCTTACTACATTGCCAATCAAAACTGCGATTCTCCTGTCTCAGCCTCCGAAATACTGGGATAACAGGCATGCACCACCATACCTGGTTTCCCATACAGTTTTGATTTTTATTTCTATTTTCTTCTAAAATAAATTACTGATCCTTGGAGAATAATTGTTTCCATGCCTCCAAAAGGAGAAAAATAAAATGGTCCTGGTATAACTTATTGTCATAAAAACACAATCTGAAATATACTTGGAGAGATGACAGAGGGAGAAAAAGCCTTAAAATAACTGGATACCCACTGACCAACTTGAAAATTTAAATATACACTTAATTAGAATATTTATATGAGAAAAAAACTATCAGTCAAGTGATAATAGATACTTCATGAAGGAAGGTAAAAATTAAAAGGTTCCAAACTTATACACAAAATGATAAATGACATGCAATTCAAATTACAGTTGTCCCTCCACATCTGTGGAGAATTGGTCCTAAGACCCCCCATAGATGCCAAAACCAGCTGATGCTCAGGTCCCTTATATAATAGTGTTGGATTTGCAGATAGTATTTCATATCCTTCCATATAGTTTAAATCAGCTCAAGACCTATACAACACCTATTATAATGTAAATGCTATGTAAATTGTTGTTGTGCTGTATTATTTAGGGAATAATGACACAGGAAAAATATGTACATGTTTAGTATGGACAAAATTTTCTTCCAAGTATTTTCTATACAGAGTTGGTGGAATCCACAGGTGCAGAACCCAGGAATACTGAGGGCAGACTGCATAAACACATCCTATTCACTTTCTAGCTAATACCTAGGACTGCAATCATATAATACAACCTAAAGGATTTAAAGTAAATCTTAAACATTAAGTCTTAGTTTTAGGTAAATGATAGGACCCCTAGCCATGTAACCCTGATGAAGTAAAACCTAACAATACAACATTTCAAGAGAGAGAAATTTATGTGATTAGCTAAGAGTAGGAAGCCCTAAGAAAGATCAACTCAAAAATTATATTTTAAAGGTTAATTATTTTGCCATCAACAAAGAAATCAGGCATGCAATCAAGCATGTTAGAATAATCCTTGATTTAATATTAGCCAGTCTGAAATAAAAAGGATTCTTGCTCTTTGGCTACTAAGATTACAGTAACACTGTTAATATTCACATACACATAAGACCAATTTGATGGCAAGGGAAGTGGTACAAGGGAAGGGGAAGGGCAAGAAAGAAGTGAATCAGTGGAATTACTATCATAAACAATATGTACATGTGAGAATAAATCAACATCATTCTTGATACTTCATATGGGTGGGGAGAGGCAGGGAGACACTAAGAGCTGTGTGCATGTATGTTAACATCAAATTGATATTCACTGTGATGTAAGACTCCAATGCACCAATAAAAGCACGTTAAAAAAAAGAGACAAGAAAAAAATTTATTCCTTAGCTACATAATTAGAATTTTAATGATTACCACTTACTGAATGTACAAGCCCAATTCATTGAGCATAAGTCAAGGTACAAAGTGTTTGTGGAAGGTTCTCAAGGCACACAAAAGCCCTTGGGCAGTAAAGAGCTTTCAACATACCTGAACCATAAAGGGGAAATTATATTTCCTTACAACTTCAGCTTTAAAGGAAACAGTAATACAGAACATGTTTCTGAGAAATAATTTCATTAAAAGTGGTAAAAACTGATTTGGGGCTTTTAAAGGGGTATATGTCAATAATTTAGAAAATGCATGTATATGAAACAGTTCATCCCCTACTAATATAGGATAAATGAAGTGTTGCTGTACTCACTGGTTGGTTTATTGAAGACATTCATCATGTAATGAGGCTTTCTTAATAGGTATGAACATCTGAATGATAAGAACTTTCTATTTATATGGCAATTTCCAGAGATAACCCACATTTTCAGACAATATGAGCCAATTCTGAAAAGGACAAAGAAAGCTTCTAGTGAGAAAAAATGATATAGTCTCCTAGACTTGGAAAATCATAAAGCTGGAAGAAATTTTAGAAAATTTCCAGTCCTGATCCTCCCGCATCACCCTGGCAGCCTCAGCACACGCCCTGGGCCTCAGCGTCCCCCTCATGTCACTTCGGCGGCCTCTGCACCCACCCCAGGCCTCACCTCAGCGTCCTCCCGCGTCACCCCGGCAGACTCTGTGCTAAGTACCAGACCTCGGCATCCTCCCGCGTCACCCTGGCGGCCTCTGCACCCACCCTGGGCCTCAGCATCCTCCACATCACCCCAGCGGCCCCTGTGACCGGCCCCAGACCTTGGAGTCCTACCATGTCACCCCAGCAGCCCCTGTGACTGGCCCAGGACCCCGGTGTCCTCCCATGCGGCCCAGTGGCCCCTGTGCATGGCCCCAGACCCTGGGGTCCTCCCACCTCACCTGGCGGCCCTTGTGCCTGGCCCCATTCCCCAGCATCCTCCCGCATCACCCCTGTGGCCCCTGTGCCCAGCCCCGGGCCCCAGAATCCTCTAGGGTGACACAGGCAGCCCTCTGCACCCGGCCTCAGACCTGAAAACCCCACCTCGGACTCCCATGTCCTCTAGTGCAACCAGGACAACCCTCCATGCCCAGCATCAGACCCAGCATCCTCCTGCGCGATACAGGCGGCCCTCCATGCCACGCCTCAGAACCCAGTGCCATACACCCAGCCTCAAACCCCGGTGAACTCCTGCGATTCCCAGGCGGCCTTCTGTGCCCTGCCTCAGACTCTGGCGCAGCCACCCAAGACCCAGAGCCTGCACCTCTCTCCCCCATGCAAGAGCCCCTGTGCTGCACTTCAGAGCCCAGATACCCTCTGGCGCTGCCACCCAAAAGCCAGGCTGTCTCTGAGTTAGAGCACGCCCCAGTGCTGCCACCTGAGATCTAGGAGCACATGCTCCCCCTGTAATCTACGCGCAATCCTCTGGGCTGCGCCTCACAGCCTGTGCACCCCTAGGCACTGCTACTCGATACTCCGGTGACATTGCCAGAGACCCGGAACACGTGTGCATCCCTAGGGGCTTGTGCATCCCTAGGGGCCTGGGCATCCCCAGCACCCGTGCCTCAGAAACAGGGCACCTTCCAGCACCGTCACCCATGCCTCAGTGCCTGCACCCAACACCGCACCTCAAAGTGCTCCTCACATGCCAACACCTGAGCTCCAGAGCTTGCGTACCCCTCCACACACAATACTACACCCCAGCCAACCGGACAAGAGGGATCCACAGCCTGCAGCGTATTGACCCAATTGGGACTACAGGGGCCATCAAGAAGTCTCATACACAGAAAGGAAGATGATGCAGAGGCAACAGAAACACAAAATGGAAAGACACCAAAATTACAAGAATCAGGAACAGTGAGGAAACAAGAAACACCCACAATGCATCAACAAGTGAGATTACTGACTCTGACCTGCAGGAAATGCAAAGTTGAGAATTCTGAATTTTGATCTTCAAAATGATGAAAGGCCTCAAAGAAAGCATAGAGGAGATGAAGGAGGAAGTTGAGGCTCCAAGGAAGAATCAGAAAGAAACTGAACGAAATGAAGGAGTCAACAAACAAATTAAAGACTGCAATAGAAACAAACTCTAGTAGGCTCGACCACATGAAAAAGAGGGTATCACTCCTGGAAGACAGCTCATTCAAAACTGAGAACACAGTCAACGATATACAGAAGATATTACAACACACCCTGGCCATTCAAGAAATACAGGAAAATGCAAGACGTCCTAATCTAAGGATAAAAGGCATTGAAGAAGGTTTAGAAGCACAGACCAAGGGTATAAGAAACCTCTTCAAAGAAATAATTTCAGAGAATTTTCCAAACATAGAGAAAGATTTGGATATTCACATACAGGAGAAATACAGAACACCATTAAGACAGGACCAAAGAAGGACCTCCCCTCACCACTTAATAATTAAAATAAATAACATAGAAGCCAAAGAAAGAATCCTAAAAGCAGCAAGAACAAAAGAACGGGTGACATACAAGGGCAAAACAATAAAAATCACCCCAGACTTCTCAACCCAAGTCAGGAATGCCAGAAGGGATTGGTACGAAGTACTCTGGACCCTGGAAGAAAACAACTTCCAACCAAGACTGAAATATCCAGCAAAGCTATCATTTAAAATTGATGGAGAAATAAAAATGTTCCATGATAAACAAACATTTAAAGAATTCATGAGGACCAAGCCAACACTAGAGAAAATCCTAAGAGAAATCAACCACAAAGAAGGAAAAACAAGCAATTTTCAAAACCACAGGAGAGGTGAACTCCACCAGATAGGCAACTAAACAAGGAGATTTATCACTATAGCAAATAGAAAATAAAACTCAAAATGATAGGAAACAAAAATCATATCTCTATAATAACATCGAATGTCAAAGGACTCAACTCCAAAATTAAAAGGCACAGACTGGCAATGTGGATCAAAAAGTATAATCCAACTGTATACTGTCTACAAAAAACTCACCTTCCAGCCAAAGATACTCATACACTAAAGGTAAAAGGATGGAAAAAGATATACCATGCAAACAGAAATGGAAAACAAGCAGGGCTAGCAACACTTATATCACTCAAAACAGACTTTAAGCTAAAACACATTAGAAGAGACAAAGAGGGTCACTTCTTATTAATAAAAGGAACAATCCAACAAGAATATATAAAATAGTAAACATTTACGCCCCAAATGTGGGCACACCCACATTCATAAAACAAAGTCTTCAGGACATCAAGTCCCAAAATAGTCCCAAACACAGTAATATTGGGAGACTTCAGCACACCACTCACGCCACTAGATCGATCCTCCAGACAAAAGATGAATAAAGATTGTTCAGACCTAAAGAAAACTATAGACCAAATGGATCTAATAGACACATACAGATTATTTCAACCAACAACACCTGAATACACATTTTTCTCAGCCGCCTACGGAACATTCTCCAAAATAGACCACATACTGGGTCACAAAGAAAAGCAAGCACCAGCAAAGTCAACAGATGTGATATATTTCTTGCATCTCCTCAGATCACAATGGAATGAAACCAGAAATTAACAACAGGAAGATAAAAACTAATCACATAAGTACATGGAGACTGAACGATATACTCCTGAATGAGGACTGGATCAGAAAAGAAATAAGTGGAGAAATAAAAAAATTCCTGGAAGCCAGGCGTGGTGGCCCACGCTTGTAATCCCAGTACTTTGGGAGGCAGAGACCGGAGGATCTGGGTTCACAGCCAGCCTCAGCTCTCTCGCTCTCTCTCTCCCTGTCTCTCTCTCTCTCTCTCTCTCTCTCCTTAGTGAGGCCCTCCGCAACTTTGTGACACCTGGTTTCAAAATAAAGTATAAAAAATAGGGCCGGGGGCATAGTGCGGAGGTAGAACGCCCCTGCGTTCAATCCCCGGTACCGCAAAAAAAAAAAATTCCTGGAATTAAATGGAAATAGATAAATGACATATCAAAATTTGTGGGACACCTTGAAAGTGGTGTTAAGAGGAAAATTTATAGCACTGAGTGCCCACGTAAGAAAAACAGAAAACATCCAAATAAATAACCTAATGACATACCTCAAGGATCTTGAACAACAGGAACAGTCACAGCCCAAAGTCAGTAGAAGGCAGGTGATAACTAAAATTAGAGCAGAAATTAATGAAATAGAAAATAAAAAAAAAACAATACAAAGAATCAACAAAACAAGAAGCTGGTTCTTTGACAAGATTAACAAGATTGACAAACCACTAGCTAACCTAACCAAAAGAAGGAGAGAATCAACTCAAATTACCAAAATCAGAAATGAAAAAGGAGATATCACTGCAGATAGTGGAGAAATCCAGAGGATCATAACAAGCTACTTTGGAAACGTATATTCCAATAAAATGAAAAACATGGAAGAGGTCGAAAGATTTCTAGACACGTACAACCTACCTAAATTGATCCAAGAGGATACAGAAAAACTGAATTAACCAATAGCAAGCACAGAGATAGAAACAGCAATAAAAAGTCTTCCATCAGTAGCTGGGCGTGGTGGCGCATGCTTGTAATCCCAGTACTTTGGGGGGTGGAGACCGGAGGATCCAGGTTCACGGCCAGCCTCAGTTCTCTCGCTCTCTCTCTCCCTGTCTCTCTCTCTCTCTCTCTCTCTCTTTCTCTCCTTAGTGAGGCCCTCCGCAACTTCATGGGATCTGGTTTCAAAATAAAGTATAAAAAATATGGCCGGGGGCGTAGCGCAGAGATAGAATGCCCCTGCGTTCAATCCCCAGTACCGCCAAAAAAAAAAAAAGTCTTCCATCGAAGAAAAGCCCAGTTCCAGATGGTTTTCCAGCTGAATTTTACAAAACCTTCACAGGTGAACTAAAATCAATACTTCACAAGCTATTCTGTGAAATTGAAAGAGATGGAATGCTTCCAAACTCTTTTTACAAGACCAACATCACATTAATACCAAAGCCAAATAAAGATACCTCAAGGAAAGAAAATTACAGACCAATATCACTAATAACAGTTGCAAAAATTTTAAATAAAATACTAGCCACATGCATTCAAAACCATATTGAGAAAATCGTACACCATGACCAAGTTGGTTTCATCCCAGGAAAGCAAGGCTGGTTCAACATATGCAAAACAATACATGTTATCCACCACATAAACTGAACTAAAAACAAGAATCACATGATAATTTCAATAGATGCGGAAAAAGCATTTGACAAAATTCAACACCCTTCATGTTAAGAACTCTATGAAAATCAGAATAGAATGAACATACCTCAACATCATTTAATCAACATATAAGAAACCCAAAGCCAACATCATATTGAATGAGGAAAAATTGCCAGAATTCCCCTTAAAATCAGGAACAAGACAAGGATGCCCACTATCACCACTCCTTTTCAACATAGTCCTTGAAACTCTTGCCAGAGCTATAACACATGAGAAGGATATCAAAGGAATTCAAATAGGAAAGGAAGAACTAAAATTATTTTTATTTGCAGATGATATGATCCTATACCTAGAAGACCCAAAGAACTCAACCAAAAGTCCACTAGACCTGATTAACAAATTCAGCAAAGTAGCAGGATACAAGATCAGCCTAAAAATATCAGTAGCTTTCATATATGCCAACCACGAATTACTGAGAAAGAAATCCAGAAAACAATTTCTTTCACTATTACTTCAAAACCAATCAAATACCTAGGAATAAACTTAACCAAAGAGGTAAAACACCTCTACAATGAAAACTATAGAACACTGAGGAAAGAAATCGAAGAAGATCTTAGAAGATGGAAAGATATCCCCTGCTCTTGGAGAGGCAGAATAAATATTATCAAAATGGCCATCCTGCCAAAAATGATCTACAGAGTCAATGCAATCCTATCAAAATACCAACATCATTTTTCGCAGAGCTAGAAAAATGAGTCATTAATTTCATATGGAGAAACAAAAGACCCACAATAGCCAAAGCAATTCTCAGCAATAAGAACCATGCAGGAGGCATCACAATTCCTGACTTCAAATTATACTACAGAGCTATAGTAATAAAATCAGCATGGTATTGGCACAAAAACAGACACATTGACCAGTGGAACAGAATAGAAGATACAGAAACAAATCCACAAAATTGTAGCCAATTGATTTTCAACAAAGGTGCCAAACACAAATGTTGGAGAAAGGACAGTCTTTTCAACAAATAGTGCTGGGAAAACTGGTCATCTACCTATGGAAAAATGGAGCTGAATCCTTACCTCTCACTCTGCACAAGAGTCACCTCGAGATGGATCAAAAACTTGGAAGTTAGACCAGACACTGTGAAATTATTAGAAGAAGCATAGGTCCAACACTCCATCATATAGGCACAGGTAGAAACTTCCTCAACAAAACCTCCAAAGCACACGAAATTAAAACAAGAATTAGTAAGTGGGATCGCATTAAACTACACAGCTTCTGCTCATCAAAGGAAACCATCAAGAGCTTAAAGAGAAGGCCTATGGAATGGGAAAAGATCTTTGCAAGCTATCCCTCTGACAGAGGTCTAATATCTAGGATATACAAAGAATTTAACGGACTTTACACTAGGAAAACAAACAGTCTGATCAAGAAGTGGGCAACTGAAATGAAGAGACAGTTCATGAAAGAAGAGATACAAATGGCCAATAGATAAATGAAAAAATGTTCAGCATCATTAGCAATCAGGGAGATGCAAATCAAAACTACTCTAAGATTTCATCTGACCCCAATCAGAATAGCAAGCATTAAGAAGTCAAACAACAACAAATGTTGGCGAGGATGTGGGGAAATTGGGACTTTTGTGGGATTGCAAACTAGTTCAACCACTATGGAGATCAGTGTGGAGAATCCTCAGAAAACTGGGAATGGATCTACCATATGATCCGGCTATTCCACTACTGGGTATCATACCAAAGGGATTGAAACTAGAAAACAACAGTAATATATGCATACCCATGTTCATAGCAGCACAATTCACAGTGGCCAAATTATGGAACCAACCTAGATGTCCATCAACAGATGAATGGAT
>PVJS01021537.1:0-31399 GCA_004027185.1 Glis glis
AAAAAAAAAAAAAAAAAAAAAAAAAAGAATTAGTTCATTAATCTATAATTCTGCGTCAAAATACACTCTATTCCTGGAATTAATCCTAATTTATTATGAAGCGTTTTTCAAAAAATATATTATTGTGTTTGATTTTCCATCTTTTCATTTAATATGGAAGTGAAATCAACCCACACCGATAACTGTATGAGTGAAGTTATTTTGACCATCAGCTGATTTGAGATCTGCTTCTTTTATAAATAGATGGGACCACAAACAAAGCTATCTAATAACTCTGTGACTAAAGGTTCTTGTCTATAAAATAATAATATCTCACTCTGAGGATTAAGTAAATTAATATAGGTAAAGTGCTAAAGTGTTTATTATTATTATTATTCAGAAAAAGAGCTGTCCTAAAATTTGTATTTTTCTATTTTCTATTTCTATTTGGTTTCAACAAATGGTTGAAACCAAACCAAATGGTTGAACGAACCAAATGGTTGGTTTCTACCTTTATGAAGATTTTTTAAGCTTTTCCCTTTAGCTATTAAGCAAATATTCATTACTTATTTCTCTGAAAAACAAAAAAACATTTATGATGTAGAAATCATTGATTCCTTAAAGTTTTACTATTTTTTCATAAAATGTTCTCAAACTTATAAGATTTTGTGGCAATTGTTTGGCTGAATTTTTTTCTCTAATGTTTTTACAAATTTTCCAATTTTTATCTTTTGTTTTGTTATTTAAAATTTTGTTATATTGTACTTGAAATTTTTCATTTTCATCTTTTTTTATGTATTGATTTTAAGCTGTTATGACTTCTTTTGATTTCTAAATTTCAATTATACCTGTGACTATTTTTGTTCCTCTTAATCTAAATATTGAGTTTCTTTACTCTTTTTCTCCCATTGGGTCTGATAGTTTTTCCAGTGTTCTTAACCTTAGACTTCTTTGCTTTTTCACTTTTATTGTATAATGTGCCAAAATGAAGGCTATTCTTTATATTATTTATATTTATATTGTATGCACCCAGGCACGGGGTATGTGTGGTGTGCTTGTGTGTCTCCGTCTCTAGGTAGTTGGAACTAGAAGTATGTGGTAAGATTTAATCTTTCTATTCCTTATGAACTGCAAGTCCACATTATCTCCATATTATCTTAAGTGACAAAACATTTCAAAAACATCATGCACAGTGTGACTCTATTTTTATAATACAAACCCTTTATATATGCATGGAATGAGCCTGAATTTAAGCACATGAAAGCATTAGCATTCATTACCCATGTGTAGCTTAATTAGAGGTGATTTTATTTACCCTATCTGCAATTTTACTTTTCTCTATAAAAACCATATAATACTGATTTCCACTTTAATAGATAAAAAAGCCTTTGCATTGTACTGATATTTTACAAAATTATTCCCTCTAATTATATCAATCATTTTCTCAAAATACTTCAATGATTTGCAGTTGCCTACAGGAATAATTCTTTATTGTAATATCAAAGTCTTCGTCGGCTGGCACCCAGCTGCACTTCTAGTCTTATAGTGCAATTCTCACTCTCAGAACGTCAGTTCCAACCACATGCTTTTACCAGCTGTTCTTACAAATTTCCCTCTCTTATCGTCACATGTTTATTCAGTCTGTCGCAGCAACCCATCATAAAGCCCCTCTATGACTCTTTCCACCTATGCAAATCGAAGCTATCCTACAAATTACAATTATGCTTTCATCACCGTTCATATAACCTTCTTGAAAAACAAACAACTTAATGGGAGCTTTGCTTCTGTGAATAGAAAAATGCAGCCCTCCTGATCTTCTAATTATTGTTTTATTAATCCAGTGGCACCAGCATGGGTTACACATGCTCTTCTGCAGTTTGGGACCTGACCTAAGCTGTGTAGCCATGGGAGTGGTGGGTCTGACATCAACACATGCTAGCTCGCTCCCCAAGTGGTGTGCCCTGGCTGCACCTGCCACAACCCAAGGAGGACTTTGTAAAAAAAAGTCTCCACTCCATCCAGAGAAGAAGCTGTCTTACAGAGAGCTGTCTTACAGTCAGCCCAGAGGAGGCATCCATTTGCCCTTCACACAATGCTCAGTATGAATTAGCAATTTTATTCTTCCTCGTCTTTAACATTTTAAGGAATTATAGCTGTTCCATCAAACTAGAATAGTGATTACATGCTGTAATTTTTATCATATATCAGATTACCTAGTGCAATGCTGCATGGGCTTTTCTATAAATAAATAGGTGCCAACTTGATTATACCATAGCAGAAAAG
Source organism: Glis glis (assembly GCA_004027185.1). Taxonomy (NCBI): domain Eukaryota; kingdom Metazoa; phylum Chordata; class Mammalia; order Rodentia; family Gliridae; genus Glis; species Glis glis. The sequence continues at coordinate 2,263 of PVJS01021537.1, forward strand.
AAAATCACAAGGGTTTCTCTAAGGGAGGTTCTTATATTTCAAGTAAATTGTAGGTACATAAACTTTGTCATATAGCCTTCCAACTATCAGTGAGCAGATGAGAAACATTTGAAAGCTGGAGAAATACTGAATTGGTGAACAACTCAGCCTTATACTCAGACTTAATATCCCCTATGTCCTTTTTTTTACTTAAAATACAAGCATTTCCTCTGAGCACTAACAATAAATGCTAAATACTGTTTACAGACTATTTTATAGGTTTTATGTATATTATCACTAGATAATAACCATATTCTTTCTTTTTCTGATTTGGTAACTAGATTGGTGCTTGGAATAGTAGCATCTAGTATGCCTTTCTAAAACGGATAAAATAAATTGATTATTAGTCATTACTTGTATACAAGTTGGACATCACTGAGATTGAACAGGTAAACATCAAAGTCACAAGTAAACGTCAGCCAGCAGGTGGCTTTTTTTTCTACAATGTCTTTTTTGTACTAAAAGGGAGAACAGGGAAAGCCATTTCCCACCCAGCATGGGTAATAAAGAATATACTCAGTTATGAAAGTCTCTTAAGCATATTGTCTACAGTGGAGTTAGTGGTATTTAAAGTCAAATCATTTTTTTTTCTTGAAATCAGAGACTTTTTGCAGAGAGCCTGTGTTCTCTGCATTGTTTTGAACAATAAACACATAATACTGTTTTTGGAGGCAGGGCACCAGAGCAAGGGATCAAGCACTCAGAACCATGCAATCATCACCTTCGACTTTTGTTGATCGGCGTCATTAGAGGTTGTCAGTTTGAGAGTCATGTCTTGGGTTTATTAACTGTTCAGGTGTCATAGAGGCTGACACGCATGCTTATGGTTGTTGTAAAAGAGCAGAGGCTGTCCTCACAGATGGGATGCAGGGTTGCACTTGCACACCTGCTGTTACCAGGTCGATGTGTGCAGCCTCTCACAGCGGGGTCCTCACGGGGTTCACTCCATACATCTACACCAAAACACCTTTCTGGTCTAAGAACCACAGAGACAGATAGATTTTTTCACACTATGAAACTTGTAACCTCTAATCTTTCTCTTTCACCATGAGGGCTAGGAAGTTCTGAACTAAACTGGGTGCCCCCCTTAAGAACCATGCAGTTCCTGGGTGTGTGGGTGCCCTTCTGTATGCTTGTTTTATCCGTGGTTTCATCTCCCTGTTTTGCCTTCATTTTTCTTTGATTTCTCAAATATATTTCATATTAATTATCCACAGTCTTGGTAGGTTGCTTATAAGTGTGTGAAAGCAACAGGGGTGTATGTGTAGAAGAAAAAAGGATCGCTCTAACACAAGCCATAAAGCTAAAAGCAGACCCAGGTGATGTTAAGAGTCCATCTTACAGAGGAGGAATCAGAGGCACTAGATGGACGATTTGTCCACAGGCAAATGAGTGTGCTGGAGCCACTGATACATGTGTTCTCGTGTTTTGATTCATGTTTTTTTTCTTCTTACATGAACATATGTCTAGTTTATACATCAATTTGGTATAGATGACTGTCAGACAGAGGTGTGTTATTTTTCAATATTAATATTTTAATTGATAAATAATTAGAGATATTTATGGACACCATGTGCCACTGTGATATATGTATATATTATGTGAGAATCAAATCAGGTAAGTGACTTATCCATCACTTCAAACCCAAATCATTTATTCAGAGTGAGATCATTTGAAATATTCTTTACCAGTTACTGTGTAATACACATTACATTCTTTTAACTATGGTCAGCTTACTGGGTAATAGATAATCAGAACCCACTCCTCTTACCCAACTGTCACTTTATACCCATGATTAACCTCCCATCACTCCCTTCTCTCTGCCCTCCCCAGTGTCTGGTAATCGTGGTTCTGGTCTTTTCTTCTAGAAGAGCTTTTTTTAGATTCTACAGACCTGAGCTGGTCTGATAGGCTGGTGGCTTCAATTCATCTTGAGTATACAGAGGACAGGACTCACAGAATCATGTTGGGCTCTGACCCCACTGCCTCATTTGCAGAAGAGGCATTGAGAGTAAAGAAGACTGTTGATTTAGCTTAGAGCAGACCTCCCGACACACAGTGTTCCCCAGTAACAAAATAACCTTCATCCAAGCTCTACTTTTCTTTCTTAGAATTTTCAACTGGGAATTTTTTTTTCAACGGGGAATTTTAAAGCATGCTAAATACAAAATCTTCAACTTGTACTCTTTTCTTGAGACTTCAATAAGGAATGCTTGGAACAGTATTTACTTAGTGGAAATGTTTTACAAGACACCATAAGGCTGTTAAGAAGTTCCCCAGGTTGATCCAGCGTTGGAAAAAAAAAAAATGACGTCTGCATCTGGACCCTGTCAAAAACTGTGCCAAGGAAGAGCTGCAGTTAATGAAGACATGACCAGGCGCCACACAGCTAATTAGCGTGCCCAGCCTTTCTGGTGAGGGAAGTTTGCACGGTATCACCCCTGGGCCCTAATTTGAGAATGAACTCAACTCACTCTTCCCGAGGTGGTATTAAGGGGATACCTTTGTAAGGGTTCTTGATAGATATGCCAAGGAAAGCACATTAGCTTCATATGTGGATAAGTTTGTTTCTTTAACTGTTTAAGTTAAATGCTTCTTTTACTGCAAGTTTTACAGATCTTTGTTGCGTTAATGAACATCCTCAGTCTCAGAAAAACGGATTTGATGACTAGCCTTTCTCCAGCTTCTATGGTCAAAGCTGAATACTTCCTAGAAATTCTGTCCCGTGAACCATGGTTTGTGAAATATTAAGACAAATGAGAGTAGACTTGTTACTTTACTCATTCATATTCCAAAGGATAATAACGCAAGATGGAATTCACGTAGTCATAATGCATATTTTTTACCTTCAGGACACAGAGCCGAGCTGTGTGAGTTTGTAACTGGCTTCACTGCTTGCTAGCTGTGTGAGCACAGTTAGAGAGTTTAAACATCCTGGTGCTCAGTTTCCCCATCTGCTGAAGGGGGATGCGATTAGGACTGGTCCCACAGGTTTTAATGCAAAGGCACCTTACCATGATCAGGGTGTTTGGGGGCACACCTGCACACACGTTCACGTTCACACTCTACTTTCCTCCTCTCACAGGAGCACATGTCTGGTGAGCCCAGCAACTTGCATGGCACAGCCCGCTCCCTCCCGACAGTTTTGCCTCTTCACTCCTTCCCACCTCCTCTTCTAAGCTAGGAGGTTCTGATGTTTCTTCTTTATGGGTCAAGTCCAGCCCAGCCCTAAGTGAAAAGGAAAGCCCATAGGGGAAACTCCAGGTCTCACTGGTACTGCCTTTACCCAGCAGTGTTTCTGAAGCACCCCACACCTGCCCATTCCCAGAACCATAAGAGCCAGGCTGTTCCTGCGAAAGAGTGTCACGTGGAATACTGAGGACATGCCAGAAACAGCAGAACAGGGGCCAGAGCAGGAAAATGAAAATACACGAAGACACTTGAGGTATACTGGTGCAAAAACAAAAAACACCTGCTGGGCTTGATATGACCTTGAGGGGACAGCAGATTTCTACTTAATGGGAGTTGAACCTGATCAGTTTTTTTACAGTGACAGGCACACTGCATGAGTGGGTAGAAGCAACGACTCCATTGTCCTCTGCCTGTTTCCCTGTGTGTAGTCACATTCCCTCCTTAGTCATCTTCTCCTTCCACCCTTTACACTAAACAAGGGAACACTCAATCTTTCAAGGGAATTACACATTCAAGTTAATGTTTCAGTATATCATTTTCATACTGTAAATTATTTTGTAAGAGAGATTTACTGCTATCCCAAGATGTTCGGACTTGGCGCCCCTGTGCATTTGGAAATCAATAAACTATTACTGGAAATATCAAAAAAAAAATAAAAAATAAAGAAGAGCCTGGCAAAACCCAAGAAGTATTAATTGTATGTATATGATTTTTTAAAATAATACAAAATGTGCACTACATTAATTTAGAATAGGATTGTTTCATAACTTCCTAGGTATGTCATAAATTAAATATATGTATATATGATATATTTATACATATGTCATGCATATGTATACATATACGTATATATCATACATACACTATTCTACAAATCAATGAGTTAAATAGTATACGAAAATTAGTAGCATTGCTATATGTCAATAGTGAATTAACGGAAATAGAAATCAAGAAAAAAATCTCATTTACAATAGCTGTGAAAGAAACACCTAGGAATAAACTCAACTTAGGAAGCAAAATACTGCTGCAATGAAAATTATGAAACAGTAGTGGAAGAAATCGAAAAGGCACTAAAAGATGGAAAGAAATCCCACATGAATTAGAATAATCAATATTGTTAAAAGTCCTTACCACCCAAAGCAATCTACAGATTCAATCCCTACCAAAATACAAATGACATTCTGCATGGAAGTAGAAAAATAATCCTAAAAATAATCCTAAAATTTATATGGAAACACACACACAAAAAAAACCCTGCATAGCCAAAACCATCTTCAGCTAAACAAACAAAATAGGAGGCATTACCCTACCAGACTTCAGGATAAACTACAAAACTGTAATAATGCAAACAAACATGATGTTGGCATAAATGCAGACAAGTAAACCAATGGAACAGAACTCACACAGCTACAGCCAATTTACTTTCAACAAAGATGCTAAGAACATGCATTGGAGAAAGGCCAATCTTTTCAATAAATGATGCTGGGAAATACTGTGTATCAATATGCAGAAAAAAGAAACCAGACCCCTATCTCTCACCAGTTACAAATATTAACTAAAAACAATTAAAGACTTAAATATAAGCCCACAAACTATGAAAATTTTAGAAGAAAAAAGGGTAAAACCTTTAGGATATTGGAATTGGTAAGGGTTTTTGACAAGACCACCAAAGCACAGAAAACAAAAGCATAAATAGAAAAATAGGACTTCCACAAACGAAAAAGCTTTTACTCAACAAGGGAAACAATCAAAAGAGTAAAGAAACAACCTACAGAATGGGAGAACATATTTGCAAACTATATATCTCACAAGGGATTAATATCCAGAATACATAAAGCACCCCAAAAACTCAACAGCAAAAATACAAATAATCTGGCTAAAAAATGAGCAACAGACCTAAATAGACATTTCTCAAAAGCAGAAACCAACATTATTAAAACACACTTGCCATCACTATCAGGGAAATGTAAATCAAAACCCCTTTGGAGAATCACCTCACCTCAGTAGGAATGGCTATTATAAAAAAATAAATATAACAAGTGCAAGCCGGGCATGGTGGCGCACGCTTGTAATCCCAGTACTTTGGGAGGCGGAGACCGGAGGATCCGGGTTCGCGGCCAGCCTCAGCTCTCTCTCTCCCTGTCTCTCTCTCTCTCTCTCTCTCTCTCTCTCTCTCTCTCTTTCTCTCCTTAGTGAGGTCCTCCGTAACTTCGTGAGACCCGGTTTCAAAATAAAGTATAAAAAATAGGGCCGGGGGTGTAGCGTGAAGGTAGAATGCCCCTGCGTTCAATCCCCGGTACCGCAAAAAAAAAAAAAATAATAATAATAATAACAAGTGCTGGCAAGGATGTGGAGGAAAGAGAACACTTGCACACTGTTGGTGGGAATGTAAGTTAGTATAGTCAGTATGGACAACAGTGAAGATGTTCCTAAAAATACTAAAACTAGAAAAATATCATAAAATATGATCCAGAAACTTCACTGCCAGGTATACATACAAAGGAAATGAAATCAGTATATTGAAGAGACATCTGCACTCCCATGTTCATTGTAGCACTATTCACAATAGCCAAGTGAAGTGTTCATTAACCAATGAATAAATTAAGAAAATGTGGTATATAGAGACGATGGAATTCTATTTATTCAGAGAAAGAACAAAATCCTGATATTTGCAAAAATATTGTTAGAACGGGAGATTGTTATGTTAAGTGAAATAATCCATGCACAGAAAGACAAGCACCGCATGGTCTCACTCATATGCAGAATCTAAAAAATGTTGATCTTATAGAAGTTGAGAGTAGAATAGTGATTAACAGGGGTTAAACAGAGTAGGGAAAAGGGAGGGATGGGGAAAGGTTGACTGACAAGTACTCAGTCAGATAGAAACAAGAAGATCTGGGGCACTATTGCAGAGTGGGATAACTATAGAAAACAATGATGAACTGTACATTTCCTAAATCTAAAAGAAAAGAAAGGATTTTGAGTTTTCACCAAAAAGAAATGATGACAGTTTGAGGAGACAGATGTATACATATATCAAAACTTCACATGACACTTCATTGATATGTACCATTTTGGGTTTAGGCATCAGTTAAAAATAAATTTAAGTTTAATTTAAAATAATTTTAAAATGCCTAAATTATCAGTTCATATTTTTATTGTTAAATTCAATTAATTTATATTGACAATATTGTATCTTCAGTCCAATAAAATATCTCCAGCATGCTCCCAAAGCTCATAGGTCCTTCAAAAGTTGGAGAAGTCATGTAATCAGAATCTTGTTATTTTTAAGCACAAGTCCCTTTGGGAAAAATCCATCATAACAGCAAAGTCCTTACTAAATCAGTATTTATACCTGATATTTTTAATCCTCATATTAGCCAAATATGGTCAATAACCTCACATTTCAGATGAGGGAAGAGAGGTTTGAAGAATTTTTACAGCTACTCACATGTAAACTTGAGTCTGAAGCTGAGACTGAATGATATCATTCATTCTCCTTGAACTCCATCCTGTAGCTAGAATTCAGATCAAGTCAATGGCTGTCACATGGGGATCCTGGATAGGTAAATCAAGCAAACTGAGTCAAATTAGGAGTGTCAAACACAGAAGTAGAATCATCCTAAAAACCTCAAATTCTTCGTGTTGTTCTAGAGTTTAATGTTGTCAAGTGTGAAAAAATTACCAAAATCATATTCCCTCTCTTCTATTTTTCTACTCATTAGATTTTTTGAAAAAAAAATCTGTGCTAAATTCTCACCACAAATCAATTGCATGTCTTGGTTGAACATGAGGATTTCTTGCTTGTTTATAGTACTTGTTTCTGCAAAGGAAAATCCTTCAAACATATGCATGGCACATTTCTCAGAAACAAATAAATTGCTTCTGACTGCACTTCATTAATCTCCTTAGTATTCCTAGAATTTCTAGAGGTGTCTAGCTGTAAATATAAACCAGGTGGACAGGATTCAATAAGAGCAATATTGGTAAAAGGGCTTGATTTGTCAATTTGATCTAGGTTTCTCAGTCAGCATTCTCACTGAATCCAAAACAACTGAACACATGACTTAGAGGATTTTTTTGGACATTCCAGAGCTCAGTCCATGTTAGGCTGGGTCTGTGGAGCTCAGGGCATGGTGGTGGGAAATAGAGAGAGGGAGAGAGCAAGGGCTCTGCTATCACATCATGGAGTCTGGAAGCAAGAAAGAATGAGAAAGGGGAGACAAGAACCAGATGTAGTCCCCAAGGCCACACCCCAGGGATCCCTCTTTAATCAACCAAGCCCTGCCCCCACCATTGCTACCTTGTTTCCTTGAGGGCAAAGGGGACATTTTAAATACAAACCATTACACTCTGCCCCTGGCGCCCTAGACTTCACAGCCACCTCACAGTGCAAAACGCACTTAGAGCATCTCCAGGAGTTCCCATAGTCTTAACAGTTTCCAGCATCACTCAAAAGTACAATGTTCAAAGTTTCCTCATAGACTCAAGATAAACTCTTGGCTATGAGCCCCTTTAAAAACAAAAAGCAAGTTACATACAATGTACAATGACAAAAACTAATTCCAAAAGGGAGAAATGAGACCCATAGAAAGAAGGAATGGAACCAAAGCAGTATCAGAATCCATCAGGGCAAATATTTAATCCTGCAACTCCATTTCTGGCATCCAGGGCAAATGGTGGTGAGATGCTATTTCCAAGGGGCCTTGGCAGCCCTGTGCCTATGGCTTGGTTGATTGCAAATGGCAGCACGCTGGCTCTTCTAGCTATCTCCCTGGATCGCAGCTTGTAGTATTTCGTCGCCTTCGCTCCACATTTCTGACATTTCTGAATCTTGTGGTTTTCCTTGCAACCTTTGCTTCACCCTCACAGCTTCATAAGTTGCCCCATTTGGGCCTGCTTGCAGGGATTTCTACCCTACCACACATTGTCTGGCTTCCTAAGCCTTCCCGTGAAATCTGAGGGGAAGGCTCCATGAGCCCTTTTTCCAGCAAAGTCAGCATTAAGTGAGTGCCGGTGTGGACAATCAGCAGGAAAGGTAGTCATGCACTCTTTAATCACTGCCACGGGGCCCATTTCAGTCAGAGTCACTGGGCCCACCTCCATCATGCCTGCCACTGACCCTGCTTCTATAGAGTGTGACCACTTCCTTATTCCTTTCCTCCATCTTGCTTTCTTCTACAACATCATCTCTCTGGGCCCCAATTTTACACATACTTCTCTAGCCAAACTGCAAATCTAATTCTCTCTACTTTACTTCCCACTCCTGAAATTCAATGTGCAATTGGTTAAACACAGACACCAATATCCATAATGCAGTTTGGGTACTTTTCTGCTTTGACATTTTCTCTGCCAGCTTAATCAGTCCATTATCTTTAAATTCAGCCTCACGCAATTCCAGGACATGGACAAAATGCCAATAAATTCTTTGCCAGAATGCAGCACATGTGGCCTCTACTCCATTTTCCTATGGAGTCCTCTTTGCACTCTGAAATTCCCTGAGCACAGTCTCTTCTGTCCACCTTTAGAGCCACATCCTATCCCTTCCAACTTCCTCTTACAAACCAGTTCCAAAGACTCACAATCCACATGGCTAGGCTTAGATACAGCAGTGACCCCACTCCTGTGATAGCAATTTCTGTCTTGGTCAACATTCTTACAACTGTAATTCAAAATAACTGACTGTACAGCTTAGAGGAAGGAAGATTTATTTGCCTATGGTGTTTGGAGATTTCTGAGTTCCGTCCATGTCAGGTCAGGTCTACAGAGCTCAGGGCATGGCGGTGAGAAGCAGAGAAAGGGAAAGAGCAAGGGCTCGGCTCTCACATCCTGTTTACAAACATGAATGCCATTCAAAGCTAATTTGGAATGTGGAGAACATTGTGCATTAGAGTGGAGCCAGATATACACATACACACACACCATTATAAGAATAATTTTACTCAACACCTTATTGGGTATTTATACTCAATTAAGCTTACTGTATTGTGGATCCTACATGTGTAAAATGTCTAGTCTTCACCCAGATACTATAAAGTATTATATCACTATCTTCATTTCACAGAGATGGAATGAAAGCTTAGAGACATGAAATGATTTGGCTGAGGTTGTACAAAAAGTATATTTTGGAACAGAGTTTCTAACAGAAGCCATGCAGGCCCCACCACTTATCCCCTTCCCTCATACAGCACAATATGGGAAGACACCACACCCTATGGCATCTGTTTATGTTGACGTTAATCTTACTTGCAAAATTTGGATTCCTCTCACTCAGATACAGATTTGTTTTCATGTTTCCTCTCTCTTTGTAAGCAGGTTGGCCGTGGACTTGCAGTCACTCCTGGAGCACACAAGGCCAACTTGAGAAAACAACCTCCATCATTCACTTTGAATCACAGTGTGGAGGAGATTCTGCATCACTAGAAAGGCAGACGGTCTGTGTTCCAGTCCTACCAAGCCCCACACCCACAGGGTCATGTGTACAGTTGACCTTCAAGTTCTTCACAATGGGACATTAGAAAAAAATACAATAAGTTTAGTACAAACATATCATACAGTTAAACAGTCATATGATAATTTATATCTATCAGAAAGGAAAAGCTAATTAGATGATGAGATGTGTCCTATAACTCCTTGTAACTACCCTCTCTTTACCTACCTGACCTGTTTTGGCCCAACATCTACCTTCCAGTCAGAAAAAATTAAAAAAAAACTTTACTAAAAGGTAGATCAACACTGACCATGGTGGTTCAGGCCTGTAAGCCCAGTACTTGAGAGGCTGAGATAAGGATTACAGGTTGGAGGTCAGCCTCAGCAGCTTAGCAAGACCTTGCTTCAAAATAAGTAAATTAGACAGGATTGGGGATATAGCTCCAAGGTAGAATGTCCTGGGTTCAATCTTCAGTAACACACACACACATACACACACACGAGGCAGATCAGATTACTCTGTGGTCCTGTCTGAAATTTTTAAATGGGTCCCCATCACCTTCAGGGGGATGACCTTGAGCAAGCTACTTAAACCTTTACTGAGTAGTTCAAGATTAAATAGTGTCTGAATTGAGGGTAAATCCCAAGCATCAAGTTATAATCATTTTCTGGAAATAAGGTAGGTAAGCAGGTCTTGGGAGTTAAACACCCTGTCATCTGTTTCTGTATGAATCTCAAGCTAACAAAGGGTTCTACTTTATCAAATAATCAAAAGAAGAATATTTCATGATATGTGGAAATCTCATGTCACTCTTTGTTACATAAGTAAAGTTTTTGTCCATGAATAGTCTTTATCCATGAATAAGGTTTTTTTAGCACATAGCCTGGCCCATGTGTTTGTGTATTGTATCTGAATACTTTCTCACAAGAGCAGAGGAGAGTAGACGTGGAAGAGACTGTGTGGATCTCCATGCCTAAAATTGTTTCTATCTGGCTCTTTATAGAAAAAAATGTGCCAACACATAAACTATAGATTGTAGTTGAAAGAGAATAGTAGAAAGCAAGAGAGGTAAGCAGGATTCAAGTCATAATAGGTCAAGTTGCTTCACCAAGGTATTTGGACTGACAGTATACCTGAATTTTATGTATCAAAATGCACTTGTTGGAAGTTTTAACTCTCCTGATTGATTTGCATAAAATACAAGGATAGCTGTATGTTAAAATGCGTATTATGTTCAACATATCTGAAATATTTGTGTATGATCACTTGGGTATATTTTGGTGTTTCCTATCTTTTTCCTTCCAAAGCATTATTCTTTATTCCTGAAAATCTCTTCTTGTTTAGCATCTCACTAACACTGACTCTCTTTACAAACTACAATTAGCCACAGGCCCTAGTGCCTTTCCCTTAAGCGTCTCTCAGGCTTATGCCTCCAAACACCAAGCATCTCTCTGGATGCAAGGCATCTCTCTGGATGTCCTACAGGCTTACTCCTAAGAGAAATCTTTTTGGCTCATTTCAGCATGAGCCTCTAGGGTTTGCATTTGTAGGTGCAGCTCCTCAAACAGGGCCTTGATATATGCTCCTGATCACCCTAAACATTGGTTCAGAGAGGTCCTTATGGAAGATGTCAGTGAATATGTTTGTCTCAGTCTGTTCCTGCTGCTATAACAAAATACCTTAGACTAGGTGATTTATGAAACCCAAAAACTATATATCACAGTTATGGAGGCTGGTAAGTCCAAGATCGGGACTTCAGCAGATGAAGTAGCTGCTGAAGGCTTGTTCTCTGTTTCATAGATAATGCTTCTTGCTGTGTTCTCACATGGCAGAAGGAGCTGAAGGAGTGGCCATGATAAGCCAGGTGTCAAAGCAAGGGATCTGGCAAAGGGGAAGCTTGTGTGGGGAGGGAGGCAGCGAGCAGAGGATCCAGAGTCAATAGGGCCAGTTGGAGGACCACTATCGTTTGTCATTTGGGATTTTACTATCCAGATAAATAGAGCTGCATCCACCCCAGGAGATACAAGTTCTGTCTGGCATGGCAAGTGATAAAATAACCTGGCCAGAGCACAGTGCAATTACAGGAATGAGATTTGAAGCCTGAGTACTTACATAGGAATTTGGTAATTTGGTAATTTAGTTCACACGAAAGAATGTGCTATTTCAGTGCAATGGTTTCAGTTGAATCTAGTGTGAATCTAGTGTGTGTGTGTGTGTGTGTGTGTGTGTGTGTGTAAACTTGCTATCAGTTTTTAGCAGTTTTTAAAAAAAATTATTTTACTTTTCTCATTTGGTATAGTGTTATAAATTGAGCAGATATTTGAGAATGTGAGAGGAAGATTAATGGAGTGAAAAAAAAGCAAAAGCAAAACAATAATCTCTCTAATAGGCATGGGCTTCCACAGGCTGAATTTTTCAGAAGAGAATAAAACATTTTCATTAATCTAAGCAAAATACTCTCCTTCCCAACAACGTACCATTATTTTGTAAATGAGAAAGAGACTGTTCTTATGAATGCGTGAATGAATCTTCTAGAAACATGTTTCTGTATTTCTTTGTGGAGTGCCCTGTAAAGACCCATCCAGAAACAAGAGCACACCGGCGGAGGTGTTCCAGCCCCAACTAAACCGTAGAGTTACTGACACTACCACTTAATTAATAAATTGACAACAACCTGTGTCATTCAATTTATGTACAAACTTATAAGTTAGCTCTTATTTTGCATATAAAGGGACTGAGATGCAGAGACTTTAACTGAGATGCATTTGACCGGCTCAAGGTGAAATGAAGGTCCAAGCCCTCAGTCCAGGGTTGTTCTGATATTGACAAACTTGCACAAAAGAGTGTCATCAAAGGTGCCCTGCTGCCCACAGCAACAGCCTGAATGTAAACAGCATGGCGTGAGGGCTCTTGAGAGAGAAAAAAAGTGCTATCTTCTGCTAGAAATAAATCTCCAGCTCCCAGGAGATGCTCCTGTATGTGCAAACGCACATTTACCTGCACCCTGCACACGGATAATCGGCAGCAGCAATGCCGTACATGAAGTAGGGACCCACTTAACTGAAACCATTTAAGGGACAACCTGTCATCCTGGGTACCATTTTAAGGAGACCCTCAGTAATGTTTTCAAAGCTTCCCACCAACTATGCCATGCCATCAGGAAGCCAGAGAAGATCTCCAAGGTCACCTAGGCCTAATCCCATCAGTTTTTCATTGATGAAAAAGAAAACCAGAGACAAGAAGTAATTATATAAAATATCAGGTACTGGCCATTTTTTGATCTATCATTTCATTGGTGCATTGCAATGATAACTCATCATGAGGTAGAGCATGATAACTCATCATGAGGTAGAGCATGATAGGAATATACATGCACAAACCACTTGGTGTGTTCCCCTGCGGAACCCACTCCACTCCCTCCCTTCCCTGTACACGTCATTGAGATTGGTATTGGTGATTTTGTATGTGTACATAGCATGATTTAAACGGTTACCCTGATTATGTCTCTATCCCTTCTCCTTTCTCCACTAATCTCCCTCCATCACTCCATCAGAGTTATCAGAGTTTCTACTCCTTTATCTGAGGTATATTTTCTTACCTAATTTCTCTCTAGCTTCTGAGACTGGGTAATCTTGTTTAGCATAATATTCTCGAGTTCCATCCATTTTCCTGCAAATGACATGATTTTGTTCTTCTTTATGGCTGAGTAAAACTCCATCACGTGTATATACCAGTTTTGTGATCCCTTTTTCTGTTGATGGACACCTAGGCTGGTTGCATAATTTGGCTGTTGCGTTTTGGCCAAATTATGTACTAATAACTTCCTAAGAGTTTTATGCATAGAACAGCCCAGCCTGTCAAGATCACTGTTAATGTCTTTATAATGAAGACAAGGATGCTGAACTTGGGAGTCTGTGTGGTTTTTGCAGGGTCACGCAGCTAGTCAAGTGACAAGGCTGTTGTTGAAGACAGCATTGTTCCCATAGCCACATCTTTTAAGCCCTCGTCTGTAGAGTCCCAGTGCATCTGCATAGACAAGGGTCTAGACCACCAGATCCCTGTGTCCCCTGAAAAATGCTTCATCTCTTATCCCAGCTGCAGGGGACCATCGCCTCACAGGGCAGTCACCTTGGGGAGAAGGAGCAAGGGAGGTGAGCAGAGGCGCAGGAAAGGCACGTCACACAACTGCAATCGAGGTGACTTCCCCTAGAAAGCGTGGCCCAATTGTCCCCTGGTGAAAGCCCCCCTTGTCTAAGTGTGCAGGAGTCCACAGCTCACTGGATCTGGTTTCTATCCTCAGTGTCTTTGGTGACTTATTTTGTGACCTTGATCCAACCACTAAGCCTCCCTTTATCTCAGTTTCTCCATCCATAATGTGATTATAAATAATGCCTGTCCCCTAGCTACGTCACAGGAGTCATACAGCCGATAATAATATAATTACTTATAAAGTACTTTGAAATTCTTGAGTGAAATATGATATTAAAAATATCACTACACTCAAAATACTCTGACAGGCAGACTTAAAGGAGAAAACAATTGTTCTCCAAGTAGGAAATATGTCTGACAGGGTACATAATTTTCCTTCAGAAAAATGCCTTTTATGCCAGGGTCTCAAAACCCCATTAGTTTTGTTGGAGGTGCCTGAGACTCTGGTTTGTAGACCTCAGTAGGGGGAAGAGGCCTTGGTAGGCTGAGCTTTTTCCTCTACACTTTTATGACTCTATCAACATGAGAAGGAATGGGATGATAAGCATCCAAAACTAGAATGCAGTACTGGGTATACAGGCATATTTAAATTCCATAGAAACAACAAAAATGTTATACAAGTACATCTCAAGTGAGTATAATTCTCTTTTTTCTTTTTTAAAAATATTACTGTCAGCCGGGCATGGTGGTGCACACTTGTAATCCCAGTATTGGGAGGCAGAGACAGGAGGATCACAGGTTCACGGGCAGTCTCCCCAACTTAGTGAGACCCTGTTTCAAAATAAAAGAATAAAAAATAGGGCTGTGGGTGTAGCTCAGAAGTAGAAGGCTCCTGGGTTCAATTCCCAGTACATAAAAAAATTATTGTCATATTTGGGGTTTATACCGTGATGTTATAGGATACGTGTTGATAATAATTGGCCATGACAGTGAAACGGTTTGACTAAGGCACCTATCCTCCCACACGTGATAATCTAATGTCTCACATTTGTATGATAAGAGCAGTTGAAATCCACCTTGTTTAATCCACCTTGCCTTACTAATTATGGTGTTTATGTTTTATATTAGATCTCTAGACCTATTCATTCTCTATATCTGCTATTTTGTCTCCTTGGACCTATAGCTCCCCATTTCATCTTCTCCTGTAAATAATAGACATATTTCTTATACTACAATCATGACTTATGTAAAATTCAAATGTAACTGGATGTGAATTATTTTTATTTGCTAAATACATCTTCCAATCCTGTCTCAAACACTACTTTTATTTAACTAACTTGATTATTTGTCAGTGTACACTGGTGAAACTTTTGTATGGAATGATTACAAAGAGAGACAATTTCATGGTACTCAGGTAATATAATAAATGAATCACGCTGATGGTCTAGGTCACTAAGTTGTGAATTTCTCAGGGGAAAATGCCATGTTTGATTCTTATTTCCACTGTCTAGAGTTGTCATGGTTTTTGTAACATTGAAAGCATCAATTAAATGTTAATTAGATAAATAAATGAATGAAAGATGGAGCACATGAACAAATTAAACTGAAGGAATATAAAGTACTATGAAACATATTTTAAATATGCATACTCAGAGAATGATATGGAAGGTTCTTCTGTGATGACTAAATTAGTTAATTTTCAAGCTTTTATTAAATTCAATAAATATTTATTGAAGACTTTTAATGTAGAATTGTTTATCTTGGTGCTGGATTGTGCTATTAGTTATTTATCAAGTTATTTGCTATGGATTTGGGAGAGGATCCCACCTCGTCTTCAATTATAGGAAAAGCCACAGTATAATTTCTTACTTGTTTGCAATTCATTGTCAATGTGATTGTCTAAACAAAACCAGGAGTCCAAGGAATAAAGGGTAAGGAAAGATTTTTGAAGAGCCATGCAGCAATCAGATAGAAATAAGCATGTGTTATGAGAGGACAGAAATGAAGGGTAAATAAAACCTCCACGAAGAGGTGAAAGAATACAGTAGCAAATGTAAATCTAGTTCAAATTCTTATCCCTTTTCAACCTCCATAACCTTGGAGACATTGACTTCACTCACAGGCAGTCGTTTTAGCTGTACGGTCAGATACTCGGAGACTGACCACATCAGGTCATTTTGACTATTGCACATAATAGACATAATAGTGTAAAAGGAGCACTGGAGCCGGTCCCTGGGAGACATGGCTCTGTTCTCCTCTTAGCTCTTGTCAATACTCGTCACCATTCCTGTTATTAATGAAGCCATGGGAGGGAGGGAGGGAAAGTCGGCACTTCATGGATTACTTACTTACTTGAAATAAGTAATTGAAAATAATTTTAAAATAAAAGCAAAAGTAATTGTGCTTAAGTTGCATGTGTAATTCCCCCAAAATAATATGTTTTCATACAAATGTATTGCTAATTGAAGGTCGTGTTGGACTCTGTCTCTACTGTAGATTTTTGTAGGATCATGTATTCTCTTCCACTGGTAAAGTTGTGACAGTGGAAATGATAGAGAAACTACAAAAATATTTGAGTAATGTGTTTAGTGCAGAATAGGCGCAAAAACAAACATTCTATTCCAAGTTTTTCACATTGGTCATTTTTTACCTCTCAGAAGTTAAGTATTGTACTGGGTTTCATTATTCCCAATTTACATAGGAGTGAGGAGAGACTCAACAAGACCAAGAAATTTCCCAACTCACAGAAGAGGTGAAGACTGCTAAATATTACTGCTGCTAAATGTCTTGTATTTTCTTGCACACAACTTCTCCCATGGAACAGTGATGTGGGATCAGGGCTGAGTATAGAGAAAGAGTTCCATGATGAAGTTCTAAGTTTATTTTTCTGGATGGTGAGCAAGGCCATAGGATATGCCCTCTTTCCTAAAATGAACCTCTCTCACCAGAAAAACAAACTCATAAAGTAAAAAATGACCATTCCATATCTTGATAAGCAAGCAATACTAAGGAAAATAATAATGATCCTGGGGTCCTAATTGTTCCTGATTGTATCCCAGGCATTCCAGTAGCATCCGGGAGACAGGAGCAGTGAGTGGCTACTCCCCTCTGGCAGAGAATACTTCCTGCCAGGGGCTGGATATACCATCCATGAGTCTCGCTCTAGTGACAGTGTTAATTTCAAGCTCTGTTAAATACATGAAATAATAAGTGTACAATATTTTACTCAGAACAAAATTACAACACCATTAATTGCTTCACCAACGGTGAATAAATTAATCTTTGACACACAGTTTGCATTGTTCAGGCAAAAACAGAATGTTGGAAGAAAGGAAGTCTTTGGATCCACCTCCATCTACATTCCCTGGGCCTCCCAGGCTTCCCATCTGTTTCTCATTCTTCCTTTTCTCAGCCCCATGTTATAGACTGCCTTTTTGCCTCATAGTCCTCACTCACTCAAGCCAGTCATTACTAATTACCCGGTTTATGGCCTCACCCTTTTATTTCCTCTGACATCAGTTTTGCCTCTACCCCACCTACCTTTAATGTGCATCTCAATCAACTGGAATTTGCAAAAGTAAAGATCGCTCACCCACTCGTAGAGTTCTTTATTCCTAACCTGCACAAAAGTCAACTCGAGATGGTTCAGAGACCTAGAAATTAGACCAGAAACTTCTAGAAGAGGGCATGGGGCCAACACTCCAACATATAGGTATACGTAGAAACTTCCTCATGAAGACCCAAAAACTCAAGAAATTAAAACAAGAATTAATGAATGGGATAGCATTAAATTAAAAAGCTTCTTCACAGCAAAAGCAACCATCAAGATCTTCACCACCTACCTGTCAGACAAAGGTCTGATAGCTAGAATATACAAAGAGCTTAAAAAGCTTAACACTAAAAAACTAATAAAATAAAATAAAATAAAAAAATGGGCAACCCAACTGAACAGTCTTTTCAAAGGAAGAAGTACAAATGGCCAACAAAAGTATGAAAGTATGTCCAACATCTTTAGCAATCAGGACAATGCAAATTAAAACTACACTGAGATTCCATCTAACTCCAGCTAGAATGGCAGTCATCAAGAACATGAGTAATAATAAATGCTGGCAAGGTTGTGGGGAAATAGGAACTCTATTACACTGTTGGTGGGACTGCAAACTAGTACAGCTGCTATGGGCATCAATATGGCGGTTACTCAAGACTGGGAATGGAAACACCATGATTTGCATTTCTAAGAAGTTTCTAAGGGATGCTGATGATGCTGGGTCAGAGAACCCTTTGAAAGTCACTACTCCACTGCTTGGCTTGGTGGTGCACACCTGTTTTCCCAATACTTGGGAGGCTGAGATGGAAGGATTGCAGGTTCCAGGCCAGCCTCAACAATTTAGCAAGACTGGCAGCAACTCAGCAAGAGCCTGTTTCAAAAAGAATGTTAAAAGGACTTGGGTGTAGCTCTGATGTAGAATTCCCCTGGGTTCAATCTCCAGTAGGAAAACAAAAATGTCACTACTCCGAAAGGATCAGAAGAGGTTTGGGCTCAGTATGCAGTCCTTTGCTGTAGGTAACCTATGCTAATCTTTTTGCTAAGTTCCTGGTGGTTTAAAATAGAGAACCAGTTCTAACTGAAACTTTTGTCAGAGTGTAAGACCCTTCCAGACTCCTTCTCAACTCCTCACCTAGCTCCTACTACCTATTCATGAAGCATTCATACCTTGACTGATTATGTACACAGTCCCTGTCTTCCTCTTAAATTACTGCCAAATACCTATAGTGTCTACTGGGAAGCAGTGTGGGGTTGGTGGGGGGAGGGATCAAACAGGTTGAGGAATCAGACAGACCTGGGTGTGATCATCTTCCCTGCTGCCTCCTCTCGCATGGTCCCTAATCTTACTGAATTTGCTTCATTACCTTGATAATCAAGCTAAACAATCCTTAGCTTGCAGTTGTGTTAAGAAGAGCACTTAAATTAACAACGAAGTTCTCAAATGTAAGAACTCATCAGAATCCCCTGAAAATATGTCAAAGTGCAGATTTCCCAGCTCCGGCCCCAGACACTGTCATCTCAGGTCTGGGATGGAGCTCAGGGATTTGCAGGTGATGCTGAGTCCCCAGAAAATGCTGCCAAGGTTGTTCCAGAGGTCACATTTGGAAACCCACTGAAGTGATTGAAAAGACCAGCTTCGCACAGGGTCTAGCCATCTGTAGGAAGTCAAAATGCTTTTTCCCTCTCTTTCTTGGCCTTCATGATCTTTATTTTCATAGATGCATAAGAACTTCTTCACCCTGACATCTCCTTTACCTGATTGCTCTAAATGTGACATGTTTATTTACCTATTCACAAATGCTTTCCATTTTTAGTCTTTACTATTATGACAATTCTGGTCCTGTGGACTCCATTTATTTGATGATGTGGCATCTTTATCCAGATTCAGGCTCGTAGTTTCACTCCCCCACCCCCAACTCTCTCTCTAATCTGCAGCTACATTTAGATCTTCCCAGAAACTGTCCCCTAATTAATCACCTCACTGGCAGCAGTGGAGGTGTGAGACGGGATGAAGTTCACCTGGACTCTCCTGGCTCGAGAGGCTTTGAATGCAGCCTCTGTTAAAACAAACCGGCTGTACAGGCGCAGACCGCTGTGTCTGCCCCAAACACTTTCAACTTTTGAAAAGCAACAGCAAGATAAAAGAGCATCACATCTATTCGGAAATGTGTCCTTTGGCAATAAGCCTCTTGTTTCTGACTCTGGAAAGGAGCTTTGAGACTCTCCTCTCTTTTCATCTCCTATGCCCACCTCCCCCCTGCACGCTGTGCGGAGGTCTCCCCTGCACTCCTCCGCCCCATCGTGCCCAGCTAAAAGGAGGCAAGAGGCAAAGATCAGGCGGTACTCTCAAGTGATAAAAGCCAATGTGCTCCATGTATAATACCTCGCTCTTCTACTCCGTTTCAGTCAGGGACCTCCCACCACTACCAAGTGCTCCACAGAACTTGCTATTGTCCTTAGTTCCCAGGGGGAAACTGGATGCAGCTGATCTCCTGTGATACTGCAGCTCATCAATAGCAGCGGGTCGCAGCACTGATTTAAAGGGTCTGTTTGCTTGTTCAGAGCTGCTCCAATTTCTCTAAGATGTATCAATTGTTTAAAATACAGTGTCAAAGAGTGATCTCTCAGAAAGAATTTTGGAATATTTACTTTAGAACAAAATTTATATGATACATGGTAAATGGCAGAATGAGCGATTACTTAAAAATCTTTTTTTTTTTTTTTTGCGGAACTGGGGATTGAACACAGGGGCATTCTACCTCCGAGTTACACCCTAGCCCTGTTTTTTATTCTAACTTTGAAACAGGGTCTCACTAGGTTGCAAAGGGCCTCACTAAGTAGCTGAGGCTGGCCACGAACCCGGATCCTCCGGTCTCAGCTTCCCAAGTACTGGGATTACAAGCGTGCACCATCACACCTGGCTAAAAATCAATTTTAAAGAACATGCTGTAAGGGAATCCACATTAGGAAGTTAGTACACTTAAAATACACTAAGACTCTAAAGCTCATTGTGAAGTTAAATAGTGATCTATACTTTTTTTCTATAATTTTTTTTGTGGTATTGGGGAATGAACCTAGGGCTGTTCTACCTCTGAGATACACCCCCAGCTCTATTTTATTTTTAATTTTTTTATTTATTTTTTATTTTTTTTTCGGTACCGGGGATTGAACCCAGGGGCGTTCTACCTCTGCGCTATACCCCCGGCCCTATTTTTTATTATGCTTTATTTTGAAACCGGGTCTCACGAAGTTGCGGAGGGCCTCACTAAGTAGAGAGGGAAAGAGAGAGAGAGAGCTGAGGCTGGCCGCGAACCCGGATCCTCCGGTCTCCGCCTCCCAAAGTACTGGGATTACAAGTGTGCACCACCATGCCCGGCTTATTTTTTATTTTGAAACAAGGTCTTGCTATGTTATTGTGTAATGTCCTCAGAGTTGCAGTCTTCCTGCCTCAGCCTCCCAAGTGCTGGAATTACAAGCATGCGCGACCATGCCGTGCTGAAAGTTATA
Source organism: Glis glis (assembly GCA_004027185.1). Classification (NCBI taxonomy): domain Eukaryota; kingdom Metazoa; phylum Chordata; class Mammalia; order Rodentia; family Gliridae; genus Glis; species Glis glis. The sequence goes on from PVJS01021537.1 coordinate 23,127, forward strand.
TTTTAAACATATAACACCCATCTGCAAATATACTGGACACCTAGAGAGAGAAGAACAACTTCCAGAATGACACCCTTCTTGTGTAGTGTTTCAAAGAGTGTTAGACAGCCCAAGTGGGGCTAAGGCCAGTTCGCCACCTGAAGACTGATGGAATAGAACGGGATGAAGCTGAGCTGAGAGACTTGACCCCTTACTCCACACCTTTCACAGCCCTCGGTATTTCTAAATATTTCCTCTCATTGACTCGTCTTTCTCTCCATGGCACTAATACAAATCAAAGTTTCTAAAGCAGATTTTACTTTAAGTGATCCTGTATTCTGTAAGGAATTAGAAGTTGATCAGTCAACAGAATATCTTGTGTTTTCACTGGGAGGAAACAAGGCAAATTGCAGTTCCATCTTGGAAGTATACTGACATTCATTGGCTGGCCCTTTTGGGTTCTTGATGGTGCATACCTTATTTTGTCCAGACTACATGGTTTTGTTGCAAATACCAATAATATAGACTTCCATGTTGGGTTATAAGTTTAGGCCCGTTGGGTAACTTGTTTACATTTATGCTACTGGCCAGAGCTAGGATCAGAATCCAAACTTGACAAGATAAAAAAAAAATAATGTTCTGTATTTCTGGCACTTACTGACTCTACCTTTAATAATAAGAGGAAAACCCTGGCTTGATCACACCTAGTCATATAGATGTATGTGTGTGTGTGTGTGTGTGCGTGCGTGTGTGTGTGTATGATGGTATGTGATTTAATTTAACTGAGCAATTAAAAGTATTTCTTCAGTTTAGAGAGCGACTGCTTAGTGATTTGTTTAATTTTAGGAAATGCTACTATTTCTAAAACAGTAATTTGATTTCATGGATCGTTTGGTCAAGACAGTAATTTGTCAAGTCCAAAGAATGTTTTGTTTGTTTAAGGAGGTGTTTCTTGGGCAGAAGCAAATAGAGTAAATCATGGGAGAGTCCTACAAAATTAATTTCCCTATATTGTGCATCATTTTCAAATATCTTGTCAGACATTAGGGCAGGAGCAAAAACTGGTTCTGAAATGCTAATCCTGGAATCAAATTCCATTTTACATTTAAATAAATTTTTTGGCTGGGTTTTCATACTACCGAATTTTCCAGAAATGCAAGCAAATGTAAGCTGAGGCAAAGTTTTACTTCTTGGCTATTGTTAAGAAAGCTTCCAGGATTGTTGAGAGCAGTGGAAAAGCTGGCCATGAGCAGCAGTGCTGTAGCATCTGAATTGCTAACACAATGCACCTGTTTCAGGCAGCTCTGCTAATGTAAGCTCTGCTTACATTATGACTCTAAGTTCTGAGGAAAGCAGTTACTTCTTCATGTCTTCCACTATAGAACTGCCTGGTGATTTACATATTGAAAAGCATATCATTTCATTGTAAATTACTTGCCTTTTGTTTCTCTTTTATATTGCCCCTGGAGTAATATTTTAACATTTATATTACCTATAAATTTTATTTCAAAACACTGATTACAAAAGCATGTATTACCACTAAAGCTTGGAGAGCCCTGAGGTGAGCTCTCAGTTGTCTGCATAAGTTCTTTTTTTTTTTTTTGGTACTCAGCCTCCCAAGTACTGGGATTACAGGCGTGCGTGTGCCACCACTCCCGGCTTCCCAGCCCTGTTGAGAGAGAGAGAGAGAGAGAGAGAGAGAGAGATGGAGAGAGAAAGAGAGACAGGGAGAGAGAGAGAGACAGGGAGAGAGAGAGAGAGAGAGAGAGAGAGAGCTGAGGCTGGCCGTGAACCAGGATCCTCCGGTCTCTGCCTCCCAAAGTACTGGGATTACAAGCGTGCGCCACCACGCCTGGCTGCATAAGTTCTTTGACTTTTTTTTCTTTCTCCAGTTGTGCTAGTCAGCTTTCCATCAAAATGCCCAAGATAATTACCGTATGTAATAAAGAGAAAAGGGTTTACAAGTGTGCAACACCACACCCAGCCCTAAAAGGCTTTCTTGGCTCAGGAATATCCCTAGATGTCTGGTGACTTCTCTTTTTCTGCCCATTGTTGCCTTTTTTTTTTTTTTGGTGGTGCTGGGGTTAAACCCAGGGGCATTCTACCTCCGAGCTACACCCCCAGTCCAATTTTATTTGGAAAGAGGGTCTAGCAAAGCTGCTGAGAGCCTTGCCAAATTGCTGAGGCTGGCTTTGAACCTGCGATCCTCCTGTCTCAGCCTCCCAAGTACTGGGATTATAGGCGTATGCCACCATGCCCGGCTTATTATTTTTTTAAAGGGGAATGTAAGAAGTTTATAGGGAAGTGGGGATACAGTTTAAGAGAAGGCCATGATAAAAAGGCTATATTCCCCAGATAAAGGGTCTGGAAGTTTCAGGAAGTGGAAACCAGCCCCTTTGTTGTTGGTTGTGTGTGTGATACTGGAGACTGAACTCAGGGGCTTCTAACCTCTGAGCTACACTCCCAGCTCTTTTTTATTTGCAACAGGTTTTTTTTTTAAGTTGCTGAGACTGTTCCTCAAAACTGAGATCCTCCTGCCTCAGCCTCCCAAGAGAATGCTGGGCTCCCCGTTGCTTTTAAAGATTTCTTTCATTTAATGCTCCCGGGAACCAGCCTCTTCTTCCTTCTCTTCTTTTGTTTAAGCCTGATATTTACAATGTTTGGTAGAACTGTGGTATTATGCAGACTATGGGGCTTCTTTTCTTTCTTTCTTTCTTTCTTTGTGGTACTGGGGATTAAACCAAGGGGATTCTACCTCCGAGCTATACCTCAGCCCTATCTTATTTTTTATTCTGAAACAGGATCTCATTAAGTTACTGTGTGCTGCACTTGAACCTGTGATCTTCCTGTCTCAGCCTCCCAAATACTGGGATTACAGGCATGCACCACTGTACCCGCTTGCCTTTTACTTTTATATACATTAACACAAATATTTCTCAAATATTTGAGGTATAGTTTACAATGAAAGTCTTTACTTTTAAATTTGTTATTTCGGGTCACAGGTTCAGGTCTATGATTAGGGTGAACTCACTGGTTTTAGGCCAGAATCGGGAGTCCCAGCTGACAAGGGTGGGTCAGTGGAGCCTGTGCCAGCTTTCCGCACTGTGAGAAAACACCTGAGATACACAACCTGAAGGAGAAAAGGTTGATTGGGGCTCCTGGTTTCAGAGGTGTCCGTTCGTGATTGGTTGGCCCGTTGGTTTGGGGCCTGTGGCATTACTGTACCTCCTGGTGGGGAACACGGAGTGGAGGAAACTGCTCACCTCACAGCAGATCCAATATTCACTTCAAGGGCATGCCCCCAATAACCCGCCGTCCTTTGCTAGGCCCCGCCCTCAGGAGGTTCCATCACCTCCCAATTGCCCGCAGACTGGGCACCAAGCCGTTCACACATGGGTCCTTGGGAACATTCAAGATCCAAACTAGAGCATACTGTGTGGCAGAGTAAATGGCTCCCCTCTGGCGGAGAAGAAAAAGAGGGAGGGGAGGGGTCCCACGGAACACCCCAGTGACCTGACTTTCCCCCACGGGGCCGCACCTCTTAAAGGTTCCATCACCTCTTAATGGCACCAGTCAACATCCAAACCAAACCAAACTAAAATAAAATAAAACAAAAATATATGCAGACTAAGCTGGGTGCGGTGGCGCACGCTTGTAATCCCAGTACTTGGGAGGCGGAGACTGGAGGATCCAGGTTCGCGGCCAGCCTCAGCTACTTAGTGAGGCCTCCGCAGCTTCGTGAGACCCAGTTTCAAAATAAAGGATAAAAAATAGGGCCGGGGGTGTAGCTCAGAGGTAGAATGCCCCTGGGTTCAATCCCCGGTACCGCAAAAAAAAAAAAAAACAAATATATATATATTTGACTTATATCTTCCTCTTGAACGATATGGTCCTTATTTCCTTTATTTTTTTTTTGTGTGTGTGTGATGCTGTAGATTGAACTCAGGGGCATTATACCTCTGATCTATACAGCAGCTCTATTTTATTTTTTATTTTGAAGCAAGGTCTCACTAAGTTGCTGAGAACCTCGCTTAAGTTGCTGAGGCTAGCCTTTAACCTGCAATCCTCCTGTCTCAGCCTCCCAGGTACTGGGATTTCAGGCTTGCACCACCATGCCTGGCTTATTTGCTTTATTCTAATGAAACCAATAGGTTTGTGCTGCTTATAACATTGTAATCCACATAATTCAGTTGAAACATATCATGATGATTAAGGTAATACTGTCTAAAATTAAGACATCTATTAAACACCAAGTTATACCTATTAATCTGGTAAAGATGAGGAATTTGGATAATGCTTAGTGTCTATAGTAATGGAGGACATGGGAATCCCATTTTAGTTCTATGGGCAGCTATCCTGGTCACACCAAATACATGTATATATTTTGACTTTGAAACTCCATCCTGGGTATGTAGAGAAAATATATATATATATATATATATATATATATATATATATATATTTACATATATATTTATATATATTTCTATTTATGTATATGCATATGTATATATATTATATATATATATATATATATATATATATATATATATTTATGTCAAATAAGTTCTCACACAGTCCTTAAAGTCATATACAGAAAAATGTTCATTTCATGATATGCATGGTAGCTACAAACTGGATGAAACTGCCTGGCCAGCACCAGAAGAATGGATGGCTAAAACCTAGAATTTTATGCAGTAGTTGAAAATATCAGTGTTAGGCCGGGCGTGGTGGCGCACGCTTGTAATCCCAGTACTTTGGGAGGCAGAGACCAAAGGATCCGGGATCGCAGCCAGCCTCAGCTCTCTCTCTCTCTCTCTCTCTCTCTCCCTGTCTCTCTCTCTCTACTTAGTGAGGCCCTCCTCAACTTCGTGAGATCCGGTTTCAAAATAAAGTATAAAAAATAGGGCCGGGGGTGTAGCGTGGAGGTAAGATGCCCCTGGGTTCAATCCCCGGTGCCACACACACACAAAAAAGAAAATATCAGTGTTGATACACACATAGGAAGTTGATGAGTCTTACATTCTAAGTAATTTATAAAAATATAAAAAATAAGGTATATAATGATATGCTATTTAAATACATTTAAATTATGCAAATGAAATATACACTGCAAACAAAAATAGAAAAACGCATATTGAGCTTACTTGTGTATAGTAGCCAAATGTTATGGTAATGTGATATTAGACTAAGAAGTAATAGATAATTAATTTTTAATTATGTTTATAGTCCATGCAACCAAATACAATTTCAAAATCATGTTTTTTATTTGTATTTCTTTAGAGAAAAGATGCATCAATTCATAATAGCAGCAATATCAAGGCTTTTCTGTAAACTTTTAGAAATCTGTTCACTTTCCCCGTGATACAAAGCTGATACGTGCTAAGCATCAAGAATAGAGTCCTTACAGGGCACATGTCTTTTTCTGGGAAGTTTTTCTCAATGTCCCTATAAAACTCCCCCTGGCCCTGGATTTCATGCACTTTCTCTGGTCTATTTCCTTCCGTATTTTCACTCTCTTCTCCATTGTTAAGGCAACTTAACAAAGTAGTACCCACTCTGGAAGGTCGGAGAGGGAAGGCGGTTGCAGAAGAAGGCAGGCAGGGGCCACCTAACCACAGACAGGACAAGTATCACCTTCCCCAAGATTCCCCCAATTCCATTCACACAGAATAAGATTTAGTCACTTGCAGAAGTAATCCAAAAAGACAGGCCAAAAATAGGAACTCTGTTTCTCAAAACCAAGTATTAAAAAATATTTAAAATTAAAGTCAGTAAAACAGGTCTAAAATACTATGATCACCACCATGGAAAATAATTATAAAAATAAATGGAATTGTATTGATCAGGATAGCTAACCCTGTGGTATTGTGGTATGTCCTATCTTACAGCAACTTTTTTAGCAAAGTTTACCTAAGATGCAATAAACAACACTTAAAGGATGTCTATTCTCCATTGCTTCGCATTTTGACTCTGAACTCAGTGTTCAGAAGCCCTGACTACAAAATGAATGGGCCTGGAATATGGAGGTAAATATTTCTGTCATGGGAAAGAAATAGCCCCGATTCTAAAAAAAAAAAAATTGTCGTTGGTGTATAGCTTACATAGCAGAGTGAAGTAGATTTGCTTTTAATAAGTATATGATCCAATATTAGTTGCTTTTATTTTACTTATTTTGTTCTCAGGGATCAAAGGCAGGGCCTGGTACATGCTATATTAGCTGCTTTTATAAAGTCAGTTTACAGCCAGACGTGGTGATGCACGCTTGTAATCCCAGTACTTGGGAGGCTGAGACAGGAGGATCACAGGTTCAAGGACAGCCTCGGCAAGTAGTGACACTCTCATCAACCTAGTGAAACCCTGTTTCAAAATAAGAATAAAATAGGGCTGGGGGTGTAGCTCGGAGGTACAATGCCCCTGGGTTCAATCCCCAGTACCAGTAAATAAATAAATAAATAAATAAATAAGTAAATAAAGTGAGTTTATGAAACTGTAATTGACAGACATAGTTGAAATGAGAAACCCAAGCTCATGTGGTCAGTTTATCTCTCTGGTTCCCACTCTTTCTCTTCCTTTCATTGTAGTTCAGTAGAACGTCCATCAGCAAGCACAATCATTTATGAGCATGGTTGGAAAAAACCCTTAGGTCTAAATAGCAAACCATCCTTTAAGTGAAGGAATTATTTAATTCAGCCATGCGGTTCATTGCATCTAGCATCCTAGTGTATACTAATGAAAATGTGCAATAAATGAATACCATTAAGCTACAATAATTGTGTTTTCTACTTTGCTTCATGTTTAACATTTCATAAAATACTTTTATTAGTGAAGTAGAAAGGAACATTGAAAGCCTTTATCTGAAACGTAAAGGGAATAAATAGGCAATTGCAGGGGTGTGTGTAAAAGATGTTCATAATATTTCACCAGAAAGCTTTCTGCAGTTCTTCCTTTCCCTTTGGGAAACCATCTGAACTCATCCTACCTTGGGATGAATTTGATTTAACACCTGTTCAGAGCTGAGTGAGCTGTGTGTAGCAGGTGCTCACAGGAGAGTGGAGGATGAGGCCTGGGTGGAACGCAGGTCGCTGTCCATGGTAGAGCAGATAATTAAATTGAATCCAAGTTTGGATTAAGGTTGTGAATGACCTATACACACAACCTTCATCTCGGAGCATCAATGAAGATTATTTGATTGGAGAATTATATTAAAGACAAAATAAAACAGTGTGTAGATAAGTCTGTTATTGAAGTGCTATGTAACATGGAGACTCTGGGTTTAGGATTCATAAAAACCTGATTTATTTTTCTCATTACTGGAGATTGAACCCAGGGCACTCTACCTGTGAGTTATACCTCCAGACCTATTTAATTTTTTTTTTATTTTGAAACAGGGTCTTGCTAAGTTACCATGCACTGGCCTCAAATGCATGATCCTCCTGTCTCAGCCTCCTAAAGAATGACCTGAATTTAAATCCAGCTTTGCCATTTGCTAACAGTGCCATATCTGGTAAATTCTATAAACCCTCTAAGCCTCAACTTTCTTATAGTAAAACAGACATCCTTATAATAACTTCTCAAGGTTATTGTAAGAATCGCACATGTTAATGTATATAAATCACTTGACACATCATTTCACACGGGGTATTTTTAAAAACTGTTAACTATTTTTGAACGGAAGCATTGCTGTTCAAGGTGTAAGCTGAGTTAAAATGAGTGAAAAACCAAAAGCAGGAGAAACACATGCTTTACAGCTCATCCAAATTGTTTTAAGGTTTGGGGCTTGACCTGGGGATTTGCCTAGTTGGAACCGAGCCAAAATACATAACTTATTTGGACAAGGTGAGTAAACCATATAGTTAACTTTCCATCATCAACAACTGTGCCATCCTATTCATATGTGAAGAAAAAAAAAAAGGAGTGTGCTTTTGAGTGCTAGGTAATTCGAGGACAGAATGCAAAATCGTTAGTTACGACATAGCGGAGAATGTCAGCCAAATCGGCTGCAAGCAAATGCTCTACCTAAGAAAGAGCAGCATGCACCAGTAACAGCACATCTGCTAATAACAGGAGAATGCTAATAAAGACAAGTTAAACTTTGTCAGGATTTTGGAATGTCAAACCATACATCCTGCAAAGGGCACAACTTTCCAAGCGTTATTTTTCTGTGTTTCCCACTCACCACACCCAAAGTTCTTTGCATACCTCGTTCTACATTATTTTCACAATTTCTACTTAGGATAGATGTGATTTTTCTTTTTTTTTTTTTTTTTGCGGTACCAGGGATTGAACCCAGG
>PVJS01021538.1:0-31395 GCA_004027185.1 Glis glis
GCGATCCTCCTGTCTCAGCCTTCCAAGTACTGGGATTACAAGTATGCACCACCACGCCCAGCACTACTGCAGTATCTTTTTTTTTTTTTTTGGCAGTACTGGGGATTGAACCCGGGGGCATTCTACCTCCGGGCTTCACCCCCAGCCCTATTTTTTATTCTTTATTTTTGAAACAGGGTCTCACTAAGGTTGCAGAGGGCCTCACTAAGTAGCTGAGGCTGGCCGCAAACCCGGATCTTCCAGTCTCAGCCTCCCAAGTACTGGGATTACAAGCGTGCGCCACCATGCCCGGCTCTACTGCAGTATCTTGATCAGAAACCTTCAGTGGCTCCTGTGTCATTCAGGATAAAATAGGGAGGCTTTAGACAAGCCCTGGTGCCTTCTATAATCCAGATCCAACCCTTCTTCCGCAGGCTGTCTGCGGACAACCCACCTGGGTTCACTGATCAGCTTAAAATGTACTTATTTTTGCCCAGAAAGAACTGTTCTCTGCTGCCCTCAGGCTTGGCCCAAACCCCACTCCCCTCTTAGCCAGCCGTGGCTCCTGTAACCTATGCTGACTTCTCTGAGTGTCTATGGTACTTCCACTTTATAGCACTTATTTAGTCCTTAGGTCTCCCAAACATAAGAAAATGAACATCCTGCCAGGCGTGGTGGCACACGCTTGTAATCCCAGTACTTTGGGAGGCGGAGACCGGAGGATCCGGGTTCGCGGCCAGCCTCAGCTCGCTCTCTCTCTCTCTCTCTCTCTCTCTCTCCCTGTCTCTCTCTCTACCTAGTGAGGCCCTCCGCAACTTCGTGAGACCTGGTTTCAAAATAAAGTATAAAAAATTAGGGCCGGGGGTGTAGCTCGGAGGTAGAACGCCCCTGGGTTCAATCCCTGGTACCGCAAAAAAAAAAAAAAATGAACATCCTACAGTCAAGAAACAGTAACTTATATTGATTAACTTTTTTTTGTTTAAAAAATACATGGTGGCTGGGCATAGTGACGCAGGCCTATAATCCCAGTACTTAGGAGGCTGAGACAGGAGGATCACAGGTTTGAGGCCAAGCTCAGCAATTTAGTGAGACCCTTAGCAACTTAGTGAGACCCTGTTTAAAAAAAAAAAGGGCTGGGCTTATGGCTAGGAGGTAGAATGCCCTTGGATTCAATCCCCAGTACCAAACAAAACAAAACAAACACGGTAAGCCAGGGATAGGGTGAGGGATTACAAGTGTGCACCACTATACCTGGCGAACTGAACACTTTAAATGGGCAAGTTGTATATATCTTCATAGATCTCTTTAAAAGATACTTGGTGAGCCGGGCGTGAAGGTGCACGCCTGTAATCTCACTAATTGGGAGGCTGAGACAAGAGGATCACAGGTTCGAGGACAGCCTCGACAAGTAGTGAGACTCTCATCAACCTAGCGAGACCCTGTTTCAAAATAAAAATAAAAGCCGGGCGTGGTGGTGCACGCTTGTAATCCCAGTACTTGGGAGGCTGAGACAGGAGGATCACAGGTTCGGGACCAGCCTCAGCAACTTGGTGAGGCCCTCCGCAACTCAGTGAGACCCTGTTTCAAAAATTAAAAAATAAGTCGGGTGTGGTGGCACACGCTTGTAATCCCAGTACTTGGGAGGCTGATACAGGAGGATCGCAGGTTCGCGGCCAGCCTCAGCTGCTTCGTGAGGCCCTCCGCAACTTAGTGAGACCCTGTTTCAAAATAAAGAATAAAAATAGGGCTGGGGATGTGGCTTGGAGGTAGAATGCCCCTGGGTTTAATCCCCGATACCACACACACACACACACACACACACAAAATAAATAAATAAAATAGGGCTGGGGTGTAACTCAGACATAGAATGCCCCTGGGTTCAATCCCCCATACCATAGATAGATAGATAGATACATAGATGATAGATAGATAGATACATGCATACATACATACATACATAGGGCTGGGGGTGTAGCTTGGAGGTAGAATGCTCCTGGGCTCGGTCCCCAACACCACAAAAAAAGCTAGGTATGGTGGCGTACACTTGTAATCCCAATACTTGGGAGGCTGAGATAGGAGGATCGCAGGTTTGAAGACAGTCTCAGCCAGTAGTGAGACTCTCATCAACCTAGTGAGACCCTGTTTCAAAATAAAAATAAAATAGGGTTGGGGGTATAGCTCGGAGGTAGAATGTCCCTGGGTTCAATCCCCAGTACCACAAAAACAAAACAAAAAATAAACTTGGTGAATTGGATTTCTCAGCTCTAGTGGGACAACTGCCCCAAAGAAAGTTCTCAGAAGGCACAGCTCCCCATCAGGAGCCACCTCCTGGAGGGGAGACCAAAACTAGACTGACTTTCCCCCCCCTTGCCACTGGTACACTGGACAGCACCATGCAGGAAGTGACACAGAACACGCTGTGCCCGCAACTAGCCCACCGTTCAGACCCTCCCTACTCACTACCCCCTCTTGGCCAAAGTTTTCAGTTAAAGGACTTCTACGATCCACTCCCCAGGGGGACTCTTCCCAAGGCGACTCTGTCATCCATATTCCATTCAAAGAAGCTCACAATCGGATCTGCCCTGTGGACAGGGCGCTGGCAATCCACAGCAGGTCCAGGGCCTTGAAGGGTACCAACACAAAGCTGACATTGGCAGGCAGGTTCTTGGCACTCTCAGGGTACATGAAATGGTGGGTGGTTCTGCTGCCAACATCCTGCTCAAAGCCCACGGTTGGCGCCTGATTCATCCTGCAGGAAAGAGAGGGTGATGTGAGCAGAAACTCCCATGGAAACTGGTACAAGATTTTTAGAGGACAATTTGGTGCTATCCATCAAAAATGTAAATGGACATACACTTTGACCCAGGAATTCTTTCTATAACCTATAGGAATGGTTGTATAGAGCCGGGCGTGGTGGCGCATGCTTGTAATCCCAGTACTTGGGAGGCGGAGGCCGGAGGATCCGGGTTCATGGCCAGCCTCAGCTACTTAGTGAGGCCTCCGCAACTTCGTGAGACCTGGTTTCAAAATAAAGGATAAAAAATAGGGCCGGGCGTGTAGCTCGGAGGTAGAATGCCCCTGGGTTCAATCCCCGGTACTGCAAAAAAAAAAAAAGGAATGGTTGTATAGGTGTGCAAAGATGCACACAAGGCTCTTCATTATGCATATTCGTATAGTGAAATATAAATGAATGAAGTAAATTTATAAACGCTGGTAAGTAGCCGGGTGTGGTGGTGCAGGCTTGTAATCCCAGTACTTGGGAGGCTGAGACAGGAGGATCGCAGGTTCGCAGCCAGCCTCAGCTACTTAGTGAGGCCCTCTGCAACTTAGTGAGATCCTGTTTCAAAATAAAGAATAAAAAAAATAGGGCTGGGGGTGTAGCCCGGAGGTAGAATGCCCCTGGGTTCAATCCCCAGTACGGCAAAAAAAAAAAAAAAAAAAAAAAATGCTGGTAAGAAATAAATCTAAGAAGTCAGGTGTGACGCACGCCTGTAATCCCAGTATTTAGGAGGCTGAGATAGGAGGATCACAGGTTCAAGGACAGCCTCAGCAATGTAGCAAAACTTTCAGCAACTTAGTGAGACCCTGTTTCAAAGCAAAAAATAAAATCAGGCTGGGGGTGTAGCTCAGAGGCTACACCCTCTGAGCTAGAGGGTGAATGGCCTCTAGGTAGAATGCCCCTGGGTTCCATCCCCAGTACCACAAACAAGAAAACAAAAAACAGAGCTGGGCGTGATGGCGCACCCTTGTAATCCCAGTACTTGGGAGGCTGAGACAGCAGGATCACAGGTTCACAACCAGCCTCAGCAACTTGTGAGGCCTTCCGCAACTTAGTGACACCCTGTTTCAAAATAAAGAATAAAAAATAGGGCTGGGGGTGTAGCTCAGAGGTAGAATGCTCCTGAGTTCAATCCCTAGTACCATACAAAAAAAAAAGAAAACTAAAAACAGGATACAAACAAGGCTCCCATTTTCCATTTTTGTTGGGCATCTTACGTCACAGGTGAACCAGCTCTACACACAAACCTGTTGGTCTTGTCTTTTTAATTTTTTTTATGCTGGGGATTGAACGCAGAGGCATTCTATCTCCAGGCTACACCCCCAGTCCTTTTTATTTTTTATGTTGAAATCAGGTCTCACTAAATTGCTGAGGCTGGTCTCGAACCTGCGATCCCCCTGTCTCAGCCTCCCAAGTACTGGGATTACAGGCATGTGCCACCACGCCCGGCTGGTCTTGTCTTTTGCTATGACTGTTTATGAGGATATTCCTGTCTCCTGAGGACTACCTTGCAGAATCATGACTACCAAGGCAGGGTGACTGTAACCTGTCCCTCCACTGGGCCACAGGGACCTGGGAAGGAGGGAGCAAATTCTCCAGATGCCCCCCTACCTTTTTATACCAGTTCTGAAAAACCAGTACAATCGTCCCCTACCCTGAAAGTAGCTGACACCATTGGCTGGGCTGGGTGCAGACTTCCTGGGTGGGAGGGGTGTCCCTGCTGTCTTCTTCCTGTTCCTCACCCAATGATGAGGAGACCAGGGTCATGCTGTCCAGTCACATGGTCGTAGCTCCTGCCTCTCTTCCCTCTCCCTTGGGGAACTGGAAGGTGCCTTGTGGTGGGCGTCTATAAAGTCTGGATAGTGAGTCTTTGTTCTTAACTACTTCAGTTCTAGTCTGGTTCAAGCTGACTTCTAGAATCTTCCTTGCCCAGAACAGGGATCTAGATCCTGCTTCTCTGCCCTGGATCCATGTCTTTAGAGAAACTGCCCCTCTGCCTCCTGCTGGGTGCCCCTCTGATCTCCTAGTCTTTATGGTTCAGAGATACTGTCTTCTAGAGGAGCCGAGAAGTATCTTTTCCCTCCCATGAGTGATGCTTAACAGGTTTGGGGCTGCTACAGCTCCACACACAGGCACCAGTGTCCTGCAGTGACTGCAGCCGGTCCATGTCTGCCTTCTGCCAAGTCACCCCTGGCTCTGTGGGGGAATAGAACAGAACGGAGAGGAGCCTTAACGGGATAGTGTCAGAGCTGGTGAGGAAAAATCTCAGCTGCCTGGAGGATGGAAAGCAATAAGCAGGAGGTGGAATAATTGGGCTGGTGACCCTAGACTGGGCAGGAGCTGGGATCCAGGTTCACACTCGTAAGGACCTAAGGTCATTTCATCAGAGACAGAGAGGCCAGGATGGTCCTACAGGTCACAGGGCCGTGGCTGCCCCAGGCTGGCTTCTGAAGACTCCTATCTGCCTTCCCCACTGCAAGGCAGTAAGACCTCTCATCAAGTCCCTCCTTAGAGCTGGGACACCTGCCTCCTGCCCGTGCCCTCGGCCCTGCTGCAGAGCCTGCTCTTCCTGCACTCCCGCCCTCCTGCTGGCCAGGCACCGGCCCACAAAGGTCTGGGAATGGATGGAGCAAGAGGGCCCAAGAGAAGTTTCACCGCCTCTGAGGGGAAGAGGAGGGATGTGGCAGTCTGCTGGAGTCAAGTTTTTTTTAGTCTCTGATTCATTCTGGAGAAGCCGAGTCCTGGAAAGGGGCCAAAGGGTGAGCTGGCTCTCCGGGACACGGGGCAAAGCATTCCAGAAACCTATCTGTCCCTAGCTGCCTCCAGTGGTCACAGAAGCGCTGGGGCAGGACACAGGCAGGTGATATGCATTCTTCCTTGAGGTCTGTGTCTGGCTGCCTCGTCCCTTCCTCTTTATGAGAGGCCTTCTATCTACCAGGCACCGTGCTAGATCTGTGGATGTACCTGCTGGCCAGCTGAGAGAACAGCTCCACTCTACTTGGGGTAGTCGGCAGGGACTGGAGGACTTACAGGAGGAGGAGGCAGCTGGTTGGGGTGGGGTGTGGGAAGGTAGGGCCATCATCTCACTATCTCAGCTTGGCTCTCTCAGCGGGGTCTCATGTCGGTCCTGCTTCCAGGATGAGGGGCCTCCCTATTGGTTCCAGACCAAGATAGGCCTAGAAGCAGCATCACCTCTACTGCCAGCTGGCTTACACAGACCAGCAGACAGCCATTTACCATCTGGGTTACCCCTTCTAGAAAGGGATTCTGGGGTCCACTCCAAAACATCACATCTCAAGCCTGGCCTCACCCGGTACCACCTACTTTTTTTGTGTGTGATACTGGGGATTGAACCCAGGGGCATTCTACCTCCGAGCTACACCCCCAGCCCTATTTTTTATTCTTTATTTCTAAAACAGGGTCTAAGTCATGGAGGGCCTTACTAAGTAGCTGAGGCTGGCTGCGAACCTGCGATTCTCCTGTCTCAGCCTCCCAAGTACTGGGATTACAAGCATGCGCCACCACGCTCGGCTGATCAAGACTTTTGGTTCTGCAGGGCTTCAACCCTGGACTTTCCCGATCCTCACTGAGGAGCCTAGTGAAAGCTCCCACCTGGGAGGCAGGTGCTCCGGCATCTGAGAGCTTTCCCTGGTCTCCCCAAGTGACCAGGGATGCACTGGAGCAGTGCCTCATTTTCCAATCTTGGCCACCATTTCTGAGTGGAGAGAGGTTTCTCCCCGGCTCCCATCTCTCCTTCCTCTCACCTGAAGGACTGGTAATTAGAAGATGGGAAGAATCCCAGGTGGCTCTGGGGTGCTGGGTGGGGTACAGCATCCTTCTCTCTCCCCCACCCATCACCATTTTCCAACGAAAGGAAGGTCTTGCAAGGAATGTGCAAAGTCTCAGAGATATATTGCTGCCTTGTGTTGCTATGGAGACAGTAACAGTTTCTAAGACAAAGCCCTTCCTTCTGCCTCCTGGGAAACCTGGCATTTCTGCAAAGCTCATCTGAAGAGATGCTTAGTAAAAAATGGGCAGTACTAAGGGGTAGGATGGAAGGATCCCCACTGTGGCATACCCTGTCCCCAGCCAAGTGGAGGGAGGAAGTCAGAAGACACACGGGCTCAGAGCAGAGAGAGCAGCCCATGTTGGGGCCCCGAGTCTACCCTCTTCCCTGGTCCCACCCAGGCCTTCCTTGCTCTGTGTCTCTCTGCACTGAACACCCTCCCAACCCTTCACCCTTCCTCAGGGCAGGGCGCAAATATCTCTGAAAGCCTTATGAAGATGAAGGAGACAGGCAGCCTCGCAGCGCAAGCCCTACACAGCTTCACGACATCTGTCTATCCTGAATCTGCCAGAAAGAATCACCTGTTACTCTAAAGCAAGACGCCAGTTTGGTTTGGGGTCTTCACTTTTGGCCCAACTGCTGAGGGGACCAGGGGGGCAGGAAGGGCCTCTGATCAGAGTTTTCACCAAACAGCAGCCCGGGGTCATTTCAGCTCTCTTCAGAAAAACTCAGAACTTTGACAAGTGACTGACTGCAAGCCTCCAGTAAAGTTTACTTTTCTTTTTTTTTTTTTTTCGGTACTGGGGATTGAACCCAGGGGCATTCTATCTCTGAGCTACACCCCCAGCCCTATTTTTTATTCTTTATTTTGAAACAGGGTCTCACTAAGTTGCTGAGGCTGGCTGTAAACCTGGGATTCTCCTGTCTCAGCCTCCCAAGTACTGGGATTACAAGCATGTGCCACCACGCCTGGCTAAAGTTTACATTTGAAACACTGCCTCCCACCCACCCTAGACAAGCAAGGGAGAGAGACGGAGCCTTGTTGCAAGCCTAGCACCCGTCAGCTGGCGACTGGTCCCCTGCCAGCCAAGGCCAAGGAGGCAGGGCCGCCTCCCAGAGGCCTGTCCTGACCCACCCTCCACCCCTCAGGGGATCACCTCATGATGAAGTTGTGCCCGTCCACGTCCTGCCCGTAGCCAGACCCACGCAGGTTGCCCGAGTTCCCCACCACAGCACAGCGCCGGCACTGGTGAGGGTCCCGGAAGCGGTAGGGGTTCTCGCCTGGCACAATCTGGAACAGCTTCTCCAGCACCTCGTTGGTGTTATGCGACTTGAACTGGGGCTGCAACATCTGCGGGTGGGGAGGGAGGGCTCAGAGGAGGGAGAGGACTGGTGGTCCTCCCCTCCAGTAGCAGCCACACAGAACTCTTTTGCCTAGGGCTGTTGGGGAGTAGAGGCGCCCTGAGCAGTGAGGATCTGCATGCATGCATGCATCTATCCATCCATCCATCCATCCATCCATCCATCCATCCATCCATCCAGTCTATCTACCACGGAACTAGGGATTGAACCCAAGGGCATTCTACATCTGAGCTACACTACCAGCCCTATTATTTATTTGTTTGTTTATCTATTTTGTGGTACTGGGGATCGAACCCAGGGACATTCGGCCTCTGAGTTACACCCCCAGCCCTTTTTATTTTTTATTTTGAAACAGGGCTTAGCTAGGTTGCTGAGGCTGACCATGATCCTCCTGTCCCAGCCTCCCATATACTGGGATTAAAGGTGTGTGCCACCATGCCCAGTTTATTTTTTGTTTTTGGAAACAGGGTGTCACTAGGTTGCTGAGAGTCTCACTATGGTGCTGAGGCTGTCCTCAAACCTGTGATCCTCCTCTCTCAGTCTCCCAAGAACTGGGATTATAGGCGTGCGCCACTGTGCCTGGCTGACCTGCCCATATCTCAATAGCAGCACAGTCCTGGTTCCCAGTGGGCCTTGCTGTTCAGAGACCAGTGCCCTGCCAGGCATGGGGCTGGGGCTGCTCCAAGGGCTCGGGGCTCAAGGGGCCATTCAAGGTGTTCTCGAGGGACCTGCCGGCTTGTGTCATAACGCAGAGCAACTTGCTTCATGACTCGTTCCTACATGGGGGACCCGTGGGACTCAGCCAGATGGCTGGAGTTAGAGACGCCCCATCCAGGGCAACATTTGCGGGGTATCTGGAGCCAATCCCTGAACCCTCACCTCACCTCACCCTGAACCACCCTCCTGCCAGCTGGAATCCAGAGCACGGATGGTCAAAGACTGTAAAATGAGGAGGCAGGGCAGCAGTCCACGCTTCTGGGGCCAGGCAGGTGACAAAGGAGTGAAACAGCAGGAGGGATCCACCGCAAACAGGAGACTGTGTGCCCGTGAAAAAGAGCAAATTCAGCCGGGAGTGGTGGCGCACGCTTGTAATCCCAGTACTTGGGAGGCTGAGACCGGAGGATCCGGGTTCGTGGCTAGCCTCAGCTACTTAGTGAGGCCCTCCTCAATTTAGTGAGGCCCTCTGCAACTTAGTGAGACCCTGTTTCAAAAAAATAAAGAATAAGAAATAGGGCTGGAAGTGTATCTTGGAGGTATAATGCCCCTGGGTTCATTTCTCAGTACCTCAAAAAAAAAAAAAAAAAAAAGAAAGAAAGAACATATAAAATAAAAAATAGGACTTGAGGTCTAGCTCAGAAGTAGAACACCCCTGGGTTCAACCCCCAGTACCACACACATAAAAATATATAGATTTCATGTGAGATAACCTGATTTGTGAATATTGATAACTAAGGTAAATATTTTAAAAACAGTGGGTGGACTTGGCCTATGGCATGGGCCACTAATTGGCAATGATGAAACCAGGGCTTTAAAAAGCTATGGACTGCTTGGTACAATGGCACACGCCTGTAATCCCAGTTCTTGGGAGGCTGACAGGAGGACTGCAGGTTCGATGACAGTCTCAGCAAGTAGTATCAGAAACCCTGGAAGACCCTGTTTCCAAATAAAAATGAAATAGGGCTGGGGGTATAGCTCAGAGGCAGGAATGCCCCTGGGTTCAATCCCCAGTAACACATACACACACACACACACAAAGATAAGAAATAAAAAGGACTTGGGGTGTAGCTCAGAAGTAGAATGCCCCTGGGTTCAATCCCTAGTACCAAAATAATAATAATAACATGGACTGAGGGCTGCGGTGTAGCTCAGTGGAAGAGCTTTTGCATATATGAGGTCCCAGGTTCAAACCCTAGCCCTGCAAAGAAAAAAAAATGCTGTGGCCTGGGCCATAACGCCATGGGTTTGTGGACAAACAGAAGCAGCTCAGGAGATCAGAGATCTTCCTGGAGAGGGAGCCTGGCTCTCAGAGAATTCCCAACTTTGTGGCAAAAGGGGGTGGCTGAGGGAAGCAGGGAAACCTCCCCACTGAGGAACACATGCTTGGTGCTTAAACAGTCACTGAGTTCCTGATCCGGGTCTATACGAACTAGAGATTATGATCTCAGGCAGACCCACGCATTCTCCGAACCTTGATTTTCTCCATAAAATGAAGTCTGTGACTATGAACAACAGGCAGGACCCCTTGCGGGCTCCAGGCTGCCCTGTGGGGCTCCTAGGGCCCCCGACTCTGCAGACTCTGATCCTGGGGACTCTGACAATCAGGGCCAGAAGGCAGATTCTGGGAAGTTGTGATAAGCCTGGTCACATGAGCTCATCCTCACAGCTTCCCTGAACATGAGAAAAAGGGGAGCCATCTTGCTCCCATTGCTGGCTGGGGAGACCAGGGACTCGAAGCTGCCTCCTGAGGCCTCCAGCAGTGTATCCAGGGAGCCTGTGAGCCCAAGGACACTGCTCCACACTTGGCCCAGGCAGCAACCAGATGGCCCTGCAGAGCCTGGGGAATGATGCTCCAGAGATGACGGGGCAAGGAGGAGGGCATTAAGAGAAGCAGAAAAACAGCGTGGTGACACATGCCTGTAATCCCACTACTTGAGAGGCTGAGACAGGAGGGTCAAAGGTTTGAGGACAGCCTCAGAAATGTAGCAAGACACTAAACAACCTAGTGAGATCCTGTTTTAAAACAAAATATAGAGAGGGCTGGGGGTGTAGCTCAGAGGCAGGAAGTCCCTGGATTCAATCCCCAGTACTAAAAAAAGGAGGGAGAGAGAGAGAGAGGAGAGAGAGAGAGAGAGAGAGAGAGAGAGAGAGAGAGAGAGAGAAGTGCCAGAACTCAGAAAAATTGATGGGGTGGTGGGGGTGGAGTGAGGGGGGAAGGCTGGCCACGCAGACCCCTGGCCCCTCCCCTTCGCCTCCTTAGCTCCTGAGGGTAGTTTGCAATGCTTTCTTATCCCAGCCCACAGCAAAGATTTTCCAGCAATTGTAGAGAACCAAGATTATCCGGGCAGGGTGGCACATGCCTAATACTAGCTACTCAGCAGGCTGAAGCAGGAGGCAGGGGTCTGCCCAGGTCAGCCTGAGCAACTTAGCAAGCCCCTATCTCAAAATAAAATAATTTTTTTAAAATAAAGGGCTGAGGCCAGGCATGGTGGCACATGCTTGTAATCCCAGTACTTGGGAGGCGGAGACAAGAGGATCCGGGTTCATGGCCAGCCTCAGCTACTTAGTGAGGCCCTCCGCAACTTAGTGAGACCCTGTTTCAAAATAAAGAATAAAAAATAGGGAGGGGGGTGTAGCCTGGAGGTAGAATGCCCCTGGGTTCCATCCCCAGTACTACCAAAAAAAAAAAAAAAAAGGGCTGAGGCCAGGCATGGTGGTGCATGCTTGTAATCCCAGTACTTGGGAGGCTGAGACAGGAGGATTGCGGGTTCACAGCCAGCCTCAGTAACTTAGTGAGACCCTATTTCAAAATAAAAAAATAAAATAGGGCTGGGGATATAGCCTGGAGATAGAATGACCCCGGGTTCAACCTCCAGCACAAAGAAAGGAAGGAAGGAAGGAGAGAAAAGAAAGAGCTGAGAATGTACTTCACTGGTAGAATACTTGCCTAGCATGTTCAAAGCCTTGGCTTTAAGCCTCAGTACTGCAAAACAAAACAAAACAAAACAAAACTGGATTGCTGGGGTCTCATAAGAGATCAGAAGATGTGGCAGTGAGGGCTGCCTCCCGGCACAGCACCTTGCTGAGGGGTGGCTTCCTCCGGCATGGTGGGCAGGCTTCCCCATATTGCACAGCCTTCATTTGTCCTACTTTCTCACTTGGGCTGCTCCTCCCGTCTGTGCTACCTGCCTGGGCCAGTAGACATTTCTAGTCTATGCTGGGCTCCTACAGGCATCAAAAATACTAGTTCTCTTCTGATGTGGTAGAGTATGCCAGTAATCCCAGTACTTAGGAGACTGAGGCAGGAGGATCGCAATTTCGAGGTCACTCTGAGCAACTTAGTGAGACCCTGTCTCAAAATAAAAAATTTTAAAGCTGGGCATGGTGGCACACGCTTGTAATCCCAGTACTTGGGCGGCTGAGACTGGAGGATCTGGGTTCGCCGCCAGCCTCAGCTACTTAGTGAGGCCCTCCGCGACTTAGCGAGATCCTGTTTTAAAATAAAGAATAAAAAATTAGGGCTAGGGGTGTAGCTTGGAGGTAGAATGCCCCTGGGTTCAATCCCCAGTACTGCAAAAAAAAAAAAAACTTTTAAAGGGGGCTGGGGATGCAGCTCAGTGGTAGAGTGACCCTGGGTTCAATCCCCAGTACCTCAAAGAGAACAAAAGAAAAGAATTAGCCCTCTCTCGTTCTAGGTCAAAGCTTGCTGTGCCTTCAGTAATCTGTGATTCTGGTATATGGCACTCGTCAAATGAGCTTCCACTTTGACATGGCACAGGGGGCCAGAACACAGACAGCCCCACGCCAAGAGGGGGCTCTAAAAGTGACTCCAAAACCCAGGAGAGGAGACAGCACAGGGGAAGCAGAAGGGGCCCCGGCTCTCACCATCCACCACCTCTGGACATCCGGGGGAAGATCCATGTTCTCTCGGGTCCAGACCGGGGAGATGTTGCCGTCAAAGTGGCTGTCGAACCAGTCGGAGGTGCCGGCATCGCCCATGCAGCGGCGGCAGGCACAGCTCTTGCCCGGGGCCCCCTCCTTGCTGAGGCGCTGCAGCCCCGCGTAGCCAGGCACCAGCTTCACCCGGTGTGTCCCGCCCAGGGCCGCCGAGTCCAGGTAGGGCAGGGTGGCCATGCTGTGGTGCGAGTAGGTGAAGAACAGGGACATGATGAACACCAGCAGGAAGGCCACGGAGAGGAACCACACCCGCAGGGAGCACTTCATGGTGCCGGCAGGCCGGCGCTGTCACCGTGGCCACTGCTTTCCCAGCCCGCTGCGGGGCCGGCCGCGGAGCAGCCTGTCTGTTCTTGCAGCACGTGCAAAGGGCATATGGGCACGTGCCGTGGCAGGGGACCCTCCCTCAATGTAAGGAGAAAGCACGGGGGCTGGAGCGGCTCCCCTGTCCCTGAGCCACTCGCACCCTTGCTTAGGGCTTCCTTGGGTCACTGTGTCACTAGCTGGGCCACAAAGGCTCTGCCTCTCCTGCCGCCCTGGTGATGGGGAGGTCAGTCCATCCCAGCCCTCTAGTCCCTCGGGACTGCTGGCTGCCAGCTCTGGGGTCCCCCCTCTTTGGCGGCTTGAAAAGGTCCAGTCTGGAGCAGTCGGGGTCCTTGTGGCTCATGAGCAGACACCGAGGCGGCCCCTCGTCCCCTGCAGTGGGGAAGCCCCAGAACTGGTTACAACAGAGAGTCCACAGGCTTCAGAGGGCCTGCATTCCAGGCAGGAGTCCTCCCCACCTTGGCTGGCCCTCCAGGCCCAACCCCTCTACCAGGGGAGGGGAATCAGGTCCCAGCGCGGAGAGAAGAGAATCAGGAAGCTCCGTGGGTGTCAGGAAACTGCTATAGAGACCGAGATTAGCTTCTGTCCCGACTGCTTCCCTTCCAAGGTGCCGGTCCCTTTTCTTGGTGTGCAGGGGGTCATGAAGAGCCTACTCCTGTGACAGGGTCCTCGGGGGCTGGGAATAGCTGCTGTTCAGTGGTGTGCTGCATCCAAGTTGTCTGGGTCAGCGGAGCGGGTGCAGAGCTTTCCACCAGGGCCCAGGCCTCCTTCCTGGAGCTGCTGGCCTGGGCTCAGCGGCTCTGCCCATCCCCGCTCTCCTGAGGCCAGTCTGTCCTGCCGTTAGTTCATGCTAGCAGTAATCCCCTGGCAGGTTCACCCTCGCTTGTCAGGCGCCAGGCTGCCGCAGCATGACCCTGAAATTGCAGAGAGGAAAAGGAATGTGCAGATAAATCCTGTGCGTGCGTGCGCACACACACACACACACACACACACACACACACACACACATTCGCCCGCACAGGCTCTCCCCCAACTCCGCCCCCGAGTCCCAGAGGGGACAAAGCTAGCAGTGCAGGAGACGCCCACTTAACCAAAGAGTGGACAAAAGAAAGGGCTCTCCTCTCTAACCATCCACGGATAGCATCGCTCTGCATAATTCCTGGGCCTCAGAGGACTAGATTAGCTCCACTTCTTCACTTATTAGCCAGAAGGTAAACAAGGACTATGGTAAATTGATTTCCCCAGAGTCACCTGACAAGTTGCCGGAATTGGTAGGTTTAGAAGGCCCGAGTCCAGCTTTGTGTAGTGACTTTCAAGTGAAACTTAAAAGAGGCCAGAGAAGATCCCAGGGAACTCTCAGTGCCTTGGGGTGTCCTCCCAGCAAGGGGGGAGGGCTGGGCCAAACCCCTGCAACTTGTCCCTCTTCTCTCTCGGGTGGGTGTGGATAATACAGGAGGCATTTCTAGGCTGGCTCGGTGAACCACGAACAATCCTTCCAGCTCTGGTGCCAGGAAGAGAACCTGATTGTGTCAAGAGAGAGTTGCTGGGCTCAGGACCACCATGGAGTAGCTGCTCTCTGGCCAATTGCCTCCATCTGTATATTATGGATGAAATGAACTCCAGGGTCCCTGGCAGTGCTGACGGCCGGAGGCCCCATGCTGCCCTGGCAGACAAGAACAGGGAGAAGAGGCCACTCGTAGTGTAGTTTGGGTATCGGCTCTAAGGAAAGGAGTTTGAATCCATGCCATGGGAATCTCTTAAACCATCTTCTCCAAGCCTGGCCAGCCTGGGCTCTGATCTGGGCCTCGCAGCCCCACCCCACTCCCTCTCTTGTTGAAAGCTCCAGCCAGCTCTTCCAGGATTCTCTGGCTGTGGCGGCGGCTGGAGAGAAGATCTCTTAGGCTCTATGTTCAAGAAGCCCAGCTACCCCCTCCATTCGTGGTAGCTCAAGTTTCTGGGGCCAAGCCAAACCACAAAGCCACCAGGGAATGGAACTAGCACATCGCAATAGGGAGGATTATTCTGGGTGGGAAAATGAACGCTCACAGAAGTGAAGGAATGTGCTTAATGTCATGACCTCACAAATGGAGGTACACCTTGAGCCCAGGTCTGATTCCCATGCCCAGGATGAACCAGGACACAGAAAGGAGCCCAGGAGCTTCTTGATCTACAGGGCTCAGGGGGGAGGAGGGAGGAGAGACACGGAGGCTGGCTTCTGGGGGTCATGAGTGAAGTGTTACCCACGTGCCTCACCCGGGGCTCCTAGCTTGAATCCACAGAGACCCCAGCAGCATTGGCTCAAATGTGCTTCTTCCAGGTAGCAGATATAGCAGCCTTTGGCTGAACAGTCTGCCAAAAGGAAGCCAGGTCACCATCTCCTCCAGGTGCCCTCCTGCCCACTGCCATGCCCAGCATCTAAGGAAAAGAACTTGGTTTTGCAGGTCCTGCTTCCAGCTCCCCAGGACCTGAGAAGAGCCATTCATGAGGCAGGCAGCTCTGGGAGGCAGTGTCTTCGCAGGCTGGGCAAATGATGGAGTGGGGGGCCTCAGCTGGGCAGATCTGGTTTGTGAGACACTGAAGGTGGGACTGGGCAGCAGCTGGCTCACGCTTGTAACCCCAGTACTTGGGCGGCTGAGACAGGAGGATCGCTAGTTTGCGGCCAGCCTCAGCAATATAACGAAGCCCCCTCCACAACTTAGACCCTGTTTCAAAATAAAAAATAAAATAAGGCTGAGGGTGTACTCAGAGGTAGAATGCCACTGGGTTCAATCCCCAGTACAAAAACAAAACCAAAAATCCCTAAATCAATGCAGGGGCACCTGAGGTAACCAGGCTGCCCTGTTGGGGAGAGAAACCCCTAGTCAACAACATGTTTGGGAAGAGCAGAGGATTGGAGCTGCTGGCAAAAGCCCTTGCTTTGGGAAGCCCATGTCCAAGCTATTACTGGGAGCTTAAGCTGCTCAATTTGTGTTGAGGGCATTGCACAAGGACAGGCGGAAAAATTCAGAGGCTTCTGGATATGCACTAACATTCCCAGAAGCCACCCAGTGCTGGCCTTCACTCATTTCACGTCTACCTGTGAGCTCCCCATGTCCCTCAGGCAGCCCGCAGCCTCACTGGGCTCTCCCCTTCACAGCTTCTCTGATTGTTCATAAGCCCCTGCACAATCCCATATAAAAAAGCTGGGGGAGCCAGGCGTGGCGGTGCATGACTGTAATCCCAGTACTTGGGAGGCTGAGACAGAAGGATCGCAGGTTTGAGACCAGCCTCAGCAACTTAGCGAGATTCTCAGCAACCTAGGGAGACCCTGTTTCAAAACAAAAAATAAAAAGGGATGGGACTGTAGCTTAGAGATACATAGAATGTCCCTGGGTTCAATCCCCAGGACCACATAGAAAAATAAAAGTTGGGGAGAGGGTGCATAATTTGGCATCAGCCCCAGCTCTGTTGCCAGTAAAGGGAAGCAGGCCAGTATGCCTCGGCTGCCTATGGTGCAGGGCCCATGTGCTCACTGGACAGATACTTAGGGGCTGGAGTGGGCCAGGGAGATGGCATGAACAAGACACACCAAGTCCAGTCTGCATGGAGCTTATAGTCTAATGCAAATGCAAAGACACCAGCAATTACCAAGTGCTGTAGCAAGGAAATTGCAGGAGCCAGGAGACTGAAAGAGTGCAAAGAGCTTCGGGAGGACACTGGCCTGGCCTATTAAAGGCATGGCACTGGGCTGGGGGTATAGCTCAGTGGCAGAGCAATTGCAGAGCATGAGTGAGGTCCTGGGTTCCGTCCCCAGCACTGCAAAGAATGAAAACTAAGCATAGCATTAAGGCCAGTGAGGCAGCGCAGATGTCAGAGGGAAAGCCAGGCGGCTTGATTAGGATTTATTATGAATCTGACGGGAGGGTTTTTGAGAAGGAACATGTCATGACCTGATTTCAACTTTAAAATTGATCCTCAGAGCAAATTGTTTAGAAAACTAACAGTGCCAAGACTCTTTTATATTTTGGGTACTGGAGCTTGAACCCGGGGCATTCTACCTCTGAGCTGCACCCCATCTCCCCCCTCCTTTTTTAAAATTGAAACACAGTTTCACTAAGTTGCTGAGGGTCTCACTAAATTGCTTAGGCTGGCTTCAAACCTGAAATCCTCCTGACTTAGCCTTCCATGTACTGGGATTACAGGTATGCACCACTGTGCCTGGCAAGAGTGTCAAGATTTTTAAGAGCTTGTGGGGTATTAAGGATACTCAAGGAGCCAGGTGTGGTGGCGCACGCCTGTAATCCCAGTATTTAGGAGGCTGAGACAGGAGGATTGCAGGTTCGAGACCAGCCTCAGCAACTTAGCAAGGCCCTCTGCAACTTAGTGAGACCTTGTTTCAAAGTAAAAAATAAAATAGGGCTGGGGTGTAGCTTGGAGCTAGAATGCCCCTGGGTTCAATCCCCAGTAATACACACACGCGCGCGCGCGCACACACACACACACACACACACACACACACACACACACAGAGAAAGCTAGGGATGCAGCTCAGTGGTAAAGCACTTGCCTAGAGTGCACAAGACCCTGGTTTGGATCACCAGCACCACCAAAACAGAGAAAGAAAAAGCCTTAGAATACAGAACATTTCCACCACCCTAGAAGTTTCCTTGGCCCCCTTGCCAGTCATTAGTCAATGCATCGCCACCTTTCTGAGCTCTGTCACCAGAGGGGAGGTGCACCTGCTCTTTTTGTGTGTGTGTGTGTGGTACTGGGGATTGAACCCAGGGACATTCTGCCTCTGAGCTACACCCCCAGCTCTACTTTATTTTTATCTGGAAACAGGTCTCACTAAGTAGATGAGAGTTTCACTGTTTGCTGAGGCTGTCCTCGAACCTGCGATCCTCCTGTCTCAGCCTCCAACTCCTGGGATTATAGGCATGTGCCACCACTCCCAGCGTACCTTTTTTTTTTTGCGGTACCGGGGATTGAACCCAGGGGCATTCTACCTCAGCGCTACACTCCCGGCCCTATTTTTTTATACTTTGTTTTGAAACTGGGTCTCACGAAGTTGCGGAAGGCCTCACTAGGTAGAGAGAGGGAGAGAGAGAGAGAAAGAGAGAGAGAGAACAAGCTGAGGCTGGCCGCGAACCCGGATCCTCCGGTCTCCGCCTCCCAAAGTACTGGGATTACAAGCGTGTGCCACCACGCCCGGCGCGTACCTGCTTTTTAACATCACATAAACACCCATTATGTACTATTCATTTGTGGTTGTCTTTTTGCTCAGTATAATGTTTTGGAGAAACTCATTCATGTTGTTCTGTGTATCTCTAGTTTGTTCTTTGCCATATTTGGACACTGAGTTTTGAGTTGTTATTAATAAAACTGCCATGAACTTCTTATACAAGTCTTTTTGTGGACACATACTCTCATTTCTCTTGGGCAACTATCTGGGAGTGGAATTGATGAGTCATATGGTGGGAGTATGTTTAATTTTACTAGAAATTATCAAATTGTTTTCCAAAGTGGTTGAAGCATTTTACACTCCACAAGTGATTTACCATAGTTCCATTTGTACCATGTCCTTTTTTTTTTTTTTGCAGTACCGGGGATTGAACGCAGGGGCGTTCTACCTCCGCGCTACGCCCCTGGCCCTATTTTTTATACTTTATTTTGAAACCGGGTCTCACGAAGTTGCGAAGGGCCTCACTAAGGAGGGAGAGAAAGAGAGAGAGAGAGAGAGAGAGAGAGAGAGAGAGAGAGAGACAGGGAAAGGGCGAGAGAGCTGAGGCTGGCCGCGAACCCGGATCCTCCGGTCTCCGCCTCCCAAAGTACTGGGATTACAAGCGTGCGCCACCACGCCTGGCTGTACCATGTCCTTAATGTATTCAATTGTGTGTGTGTGTGTGTGTGTGTGTGTGTGTGTGTTACTGGGGATTGAACCCGGGGGCATTCTACCTCTGAGTTACAACCCAGACCTACTTTATTTTTGAAACAAGGTCTCGCTGAATTGCCAAGACTGGCCTTGAACTTGTGATCCTCCTGCCTCAGCATCCAAAGTCACTGGGATTACAGGTGTGTGCCACCACACCTGGCTTAATGGTTTTTTGTTTGTTTTTTGGTACTGGGGTGTGAACCCAGAGGCTTTCTACCTCTGAGCTACACCCCCAGCCCTATCAGCCCATTTTATTTTTTATTTGGAAACAGGGTCTCACTAAATTGCTAAGGCTGTCCTTGAACCTGCTATCCTTCTATCTCAGCCTCCCAAGTACTGAGATTACAAGTCTGCAGCTAATGGTCTGTTTTTAAAACTATAGAACTAGCCGGGCGTGGTGGCGCATGCTCCTAATCCCAGTACTTGGGAGGCTGAGACAGGAGGATTGCAGGTTCACAGCCAGCCTCAGCTACTTACTGAGGCCCTCCACAACTTAGTGAGACCCTGTTTCAAAAATAAAGAATAAAAAATAGCCGGGTATGGTGGTGCACGCTTGTAATCCCAGTACTTGGGAGGCTGAGACCGGAGGATCTGGGTTCGCGGCCAGCCTCAGCTACTTAGTGAGGCCCTCCACAACTTAGTGAGACCCTGTTTCAAAATAAAGATTAAAAAATAGGGCTTGGGGTGTATCTCGGAGGTAGAATGCCCCTGGGTTCAATCCCTAGTATCACGCGCACGCACACACACACACTTCAAGGGAGGGCCCGTCATAGACTAGAGGTGGCCCAGGTGGTGACCTTCACAATGGTTGACCCAGGGGGATGGTACAGATGAAATGGCCAACAAGCACATGAAACGATGACTCAATATCATCAGTCCTCAGGGAAATGTGAATCAAAACCACAAATCATGCCAGGCATGGTGGCGCACGCCTGTAATCCCAGTACTTGGGAGGCGGAGACAGGAGAATCACAGCCTCAAGGACAGCCTCAGCAAGTAGTGAGACTCTCATCAACCTAACGAGACCCTGTTTCAAAATAAAAATAAAAGCCAGGTGTGGTGGCACACGCTTGTAATCCCAGTACATGGAAGGCGGAGACAGGAGGATCACAGGTTTGTGGCCAGCCTCAACTACTTAGGCCCTCCACAACTTAGTGAGACCCTGTTTCAAAATAAAGAATAAAAAATAGGGCTGGAGATGTAGCTTGGAGGTAGAATGCCCACCCCTGGGTTCAATCCCCAGTGCCAAAAAGCCAAAAATAAACACACAAAAATAACCCACGAATCAGATACTACTTCCTACCTACCAGGGTGGTGGTAATAAAAAAGATAACAAGTGTTAGTGAGGATGTGGATAAACTGTAACCCTCATCTAAGGCTGGTGAGAATATTGAAATGGAGCAGCTGGTTTGGAAAACAGTCTGACAGTTCTTCCAAAGGTTAAACATAGAGTTACCAGATGACTCAGTAATTCCCCTCCTAGGTGTATGACCACTTGAGGTGAAATCATATGTCCACATAAAACCTGTACACAAGCGATTTACAGTGACATTATTTGTAATAGCTCCAGAGCAGAAATGACTCAAAGCTCCATCAACTGATAAAAAAAAACAACAATGTGAACTTTGAACACAGTGTGCTAAGTGAAAGAAGCCAGTCAAAAAAGGCTCCATATTGGATGGTTTATATGAAATGTCCAGAATGGACAATCCCATAGAGGCAGAAGGTAGATTACTGGTTGCCAGGGGCTGGGCCTGGGGCTGGGGGGGAATAGGGAGTGACTGCTGGTGGTTTAGAGTTTCCTTTTGGGGTGATGAAATATTCTAAACTTGTTTGTGGTGATGGTTGCGCAACCATGTGAATAGATTAAAAACCACTGACTTGTTTGTACACTTCAAATGGGGGAAATGTATGGTATGTGGATTATATCCCAATAAAGGTGTTATTTTGTTTTGTTTAGTTTTGACAGTACTGGGGATTGAACCCAGGGGCATTCTGCCTCCGAGCTACACCCCCAGCCTGATTTTTTGCTCTTTATTTTGAAATAGGGTCTTGCTAGGTTGCGGAAGGCCTCACTAAGTAGCTGAGGCTGGCCGCAAACCTGGATCCTCCAGTCTCAGCCTCCCAAGTACTGGGATTACAAGCATGTCCCACCACGCCCATCTCCCTATTTTTTTTATTCTTTATTTTGAAACAGGATCTCACTAAGTTGCAGAGGGCCTTGATAAGTTGCTGAGGCTAGCTGTGAACCTACGATCCTCCTGTCTCAGCCTCCCAAGTACTGGGATTATAAGCGTGCGCCACCACGCCCAGCCTAAAGGTGTTATTTTAAAAAAAGAAGGAATGGGATGTAAGAAAGCGGAATGGGGTTTCAGTTGGGAGATACTATAGAAGGTGTGTATATTGATGGGGATGGATTAGCAGAGTTTTTTTTTGTGTGTGTGTGTGTGGTACTGGGGATTGAACCCAGAGGGATTCTACCTCCGAGCTACATCCCCAGACCGATTTTATTTTTTATTTAGAAACAGGGTCTCATTAGGTTGCTGAGAGCCTCACTAAATTGCTGAGGCTGTCCTCAAACCTGTGATCCTCCTGTCTCAGCCTCCCAGGTACTGGGATAAGTGTGCGCCACTACGCCCAGCTTAGCAGAGGAGTTTTTGACACGGGGAGAAGGCTGAGGAGGAAAGTATGGGAGCAGCAAGAAGGGACAGGATGGGGAGCCTACCTCAGGTCAGATGGAGGGACCGCCTCGAGAACAGGAGGCAAAGCAGAGCAGAAGGGCGTGGACAAGGAGAGGAGTCTCTTTAATTGTTGGGTTGAAGATTTACAGAGATCAGATGTGAGTCTCTTGAGAGAAAAGGGGAGTAACCACAGAAATTTAGTCGGTGTCACTAAGTTGATGAGGCTGGCCTTGAACCTGTGATCATCCGGTCTCAGCCTCCCAAGTACTAGGATTACAGGCATGCACCACTACTCCCAGCTTTTTTTTTTTTTAATTCCTTCCAAGCCAAGCATGGTGACAAACACCTATGGTCCCACCTATTCGGGAGGCTGAGGCAGGAGGATCGATTGAGCCCAGTTTAGGCAACAGAGACTTTGTCCAAAAAACAAAAAAAGATCCCTTTTCTCTATTTCCAGTTTTATTCATTTTTTGTGGTGTTGGGGATCAAACCCAGGGTCTCATGCATGCTGGCCCAGTGCTCTTCCACTGAGTGACATTCCCAGCCCAATGCTATAAGGTCATGAATTTGGCACATTTGGGGAGACCACGTAACAGTAAGTCCCCGAATGGCTGGTCAATCTCTAGCTGCTGAGGCCGAACAGAGGAAGAGACAGCCAGGGTGGAGAAGGTCAGAGGCAGCTGGGGCCTTGAAGAGTGGATGGGGCTGTGTCTCCTCTCTGCCCCCAGCCTTCCACCAATCAGGGTGTGCATGCGGCTCCTACAAGGAGACCAGGGAGGCTCAAAGGAGGACCTAACCAGCTTGCAGGTGAAAGGAAGGAAAAACAAGATTGAGGAACAAAGGGTGCTCCTAAAAGAGTACAGCAGGGACTGTTTTGGAGACTGAGGTGGCTTTGGAGCCAGTCTCCTCAGATCCCAGGAGACCAGCCATCGAATTAACCTAATGAAGCACAGGAGAGCACAGCCTCAGATCAGCACAGCTGAACACAATCTTCTTGGCAGGCAGAGAAAAGAAATGTCAAAATAAGGCGCTGAGGGTGGGGGATGGCGGCTGCTGGCCTCTGGGAGGGATGGGGAGAAGGAAAGAGGCTTAGCGAAGACTGGTGCGGGCACCTCTTTCCAATCACTTACACAGCCAGAGGGTATGTCCCAGAGCGGTGCTCTGAGGACAGCAAACCACAGACTATTACTCAAATGGCATGACGTTTTATGAGTCTCTGGGCATTTTCAGGGATAGCCTCTCATTTAGTATTCTCGGGAGTCCCAGGACTAGCTGAACAAGGTCAGCCAGGCGGAAGTGAGGAATCCAAGACCAGTGCTTCTTCCACAAGTACCCACTGCCTTCCAAACAGGCTTTCCCCGCCAACAGGGGGACAACCGCCAAAAGGGTCCCTGTTCCCCAGGTCCCCGCCTACCTAGCATCCCAGCAAACTCCATGCCTCCTGGGCGAAGCAACCTCCAGCCTGGCAGAAGGTGTCCCAGGAACTCAGTGATTATCTTGAGGAAGAGACCCAACGCCTGTCCCTTATACACAACTCAGACCCAGAGGGGCACGTCCTTGACACGGCTGAGAACCAGCTGCTTCACCTCGGCCTGCTTGGTTAACTGAAGTCACCCTGTTGCAACATCCTGGCACCAGCCTCTGGCACAGACGACACCTAGCTTAGCGTAGTGACTCAGGCCCTCTCCACTCCCCTGACGACCCCCTCGGGCAGCCTCCGCCTCCCCAGCCCTTCCTCCTGCAGGGCATCAAGCCTTGATGTCTAGTCCAAACTCTCAGTCCGGGTCCCTCTGGTGCTGCCCAGAGTTCACAGCCAGAAAACTGGAAGGCAGGAGCTAACATATCCCTTCAAATCTCAGCTCAGAACTCTAGCTAACCTTCAGTTAAGTCCTACAGAAAGAAACCAGAGTTTTCACTGTAAAAGGACCTGTGTTGCCCCCTAAATAAAGAGCCTCAAAAGGAAGGAACCCGGGGCCCTGAGGCATAGGGGGGGAGAGCTGGGGTGTAGGGTTCCTTTAGATCAGCCACAGGCCGTGTCCCAGGCCTCCCCCTCAGAAGGGAGCCCCAGTGTGGACTGTGTATGTGTTGGTGTGTGTCCAATAATATGCTAAGGCAGGAAAGCAGGAAGTAAAGTCTACTTTTTTTTTTTTTTGGTACTGGGGACTGAACCCAGGGGCATTCTACCTCCAAGTTACACTCCCAGCCCTATTTTACTTTTTTATTTTGAAATAGGGTTACATTAGATTGATGAGAATCTCACTACTTGCTGAGGCCATCGTCGAACCTGCGATCCTCCTGTCTCAGCCTCCCAAGTACTGGGATTACAAGCGTGCGTCATCACACCTGGCTCTATTCCTCTTCTTTTAGTGGTTATCTTAAATTGTTAGCATACATACATCTTCCCAAGGAAGTCTAGTTTTTCAATAGTTTCATTCTCTTTCTCTCTCTTTTTTTTTTTTTGTCTTTTTTGGTACTGGGAGCCCAAGGCATTCGTTGTGCATGCAAGGCAAGCGCTTTGCCACTCAGCTACACCCCAGCCAGTGTCATTCTCTCGAACAAGGCAGAAACTTGGTGTGATTTATCAATGACATTCTCTATTTTACCTCCTTCTTCCTTGATAATGTAGTTAACAATTCTAGTTTTCCTCTTTTTTTTTTAATTAAAACCCCAATTAGATCCTAGATTTTTGCTTGTGTGTTTTGCCATCTGTGGCAGACACTGTTGGGTGCTTACCAGCAGTCGCTCTCCCCTCTTTTCCTGCCCACGAATCCTGGCTTGTTTACGTGGCTAAAGACCCAATCCCAGGAGATGAAGCAAGACTGGGCAAAGCCTGTCACAGCCAGCCTGTTTTTTTTTTGGTTTTTTTTTTTTTTTTTTTTTACCTGGAATTGGTCTAAGGATAGACCAATTTAGGCCTAGGAGACCTAAAAGGATATCTGCTAGGGCTGTCTTGGAAAAATTCTTTTTCAAGAGGCACATGAAGAAACACCTTCCTTTCTCCTGGTATCTCCCTGTCACTCTGTTGAGATATTAAAGGGTGTTGATACAATGTCTAGCATTATATAAGCCATGTCACAACCACAAGAGAGACATCTTGCACCCTGAGGATGGCAGAGAAGACCCAGGAGGTCCTTCCTGTCCATAGTGGACTACTGCCCCACCCTGGAACTCCCTACCTGCACAATCCCTGGTTATTAGCTAATTCAAGGTGGGCTATTTTGTTACTTGTAACAGAAAGTATTCTGTTATACTGTCAATAGGTAATTAAGTTTAAGTTTACTGACACAATGTGTCAATTTCTTTCTCCTTCCTTTTTTTGGTATATATGGTACTGGGGATTGAACCCAGGAGGGCTGTGCCACTCTTTTTAATTTTGAGACAAGGTCTTGGGAAATTTCCATGGCTAATCTCAAACTTGTGATCCTCCTACCTCAGCCTCCCAAGTAGCTAGGACTGCAGGCTGCGCCACCACTCTGGGCCTTCATTCATTCTTTTGCTTGTTCTTTGTGGTGCTAGGGATGGAACCCAGGGGCATTCTACCTCTGAGCTACACCTCCAGTCCTATTTTATTTTTAATTTTTAAACGGGGTCTTGCTAAATTACAGTGCCCTAGCCTTGAACCTGTGATTCTCCTGTTTCAGCCTCCCAAGTACTGGGATTACAGGTAGTAGGAATTAAACCCAGGGGAATTCTACCTTTGAGCTACACCCCCAGTTCTCCCCCCCTTTTTTTAAAAAACAGAGTCTCAGCTAAATTGTGGAGATGATCTGTGATCCCTCCTGCCTTGGCTTCCCAAGTACTGGAATTACTGGCATGCACCACCATGCCTGGCTCTCAGCTCATTCTTCTATTTTTCTTTGGTACTAGGAACTGAACCCAGGTGCAGTCTACCTCTGAGCTACACACCCAGGTATTTTCTTAGTTTTGTTTTGTTTGCAGTGCTGGGGATAGAATTCAGGGCCTCCCACATGCTAGAAAAGTGTTCTACCACTAAGCTACATCCCAAACCTTTCCTGGAAGTTTTTTTGTGTATGGTATGGGGACTGAACCCAGGGCATTCTACGTACAAGCTACACCTCCAGCCCTATTTTTATTTTTATTTTGAAACAGGATCTCGCTAGGTTGATGAGAGCCTCACTACTTGCAGAGGCTGTCCTCAAACCTGTGATCCTTCTGTCTTAGCCTCCCATGTACTGGGATTACAGGTGTGCACCACCACACCTGACTCCTCTGGAAGTTTTTTTTGTGTGTGGCACTGGGGATTGTACCCAGGGGCATTCTACCTACAAGCTACACCCCCAGCCCTATTTTATTTTTATTTTGAAACAGGGTCTCGGTAGGTTGATGAGAGTCTCACTAATTGCTGAGACTGTCCTTGAACTTGTGATCCTCTGTCTCAGCCTCCCAAGTACTAGGATTACAAGCATGTGCCACCACACACAGCTTCCTCTGGAAGTTTTAAACAATATTTATTTCTTTTTTATTTTATTATATATATTTTTTTTGTACTGGGGATTGAATCCAGAGTCATTCTACCTCTGAACTACACCCCAGCCTGATTTTATTTCTTATTTTGAAACAGGGTCTCACTAGATTGCTGAGAGCCTTGCTAAGTTTCTGAGACTGGTAAACATTATTTTTCTTTTTTTTTTTTTTTTGTGCGGTACTGGGGATTGAACCCAGGGGCATTCTACCTCTGAGCTACACCCCCAGCCCTATTTTTTTATTCTTTATTTTGAAACAGGGTCTCACTAAGTTGCGGATGGCTTCACTAAGTAGTTGAGGCTGTCCTCGAACCTGTGATCTTCCTGTCTCAGTCTCGCGTCTCCCAAGTACTGGGATTATAAGCATGTGTCACCATGCCCGGCCTAAACATTACTTCTTATTCTGCATCTTCATTACATTATGTCTGGTGACATATTACTTATTTTGTTTGATTGTTATACTGTTTCTTCAAACCTGGAATTATTATTATTATTATTTTGGGGGGTACTGGAGATTGAACCCAGGGCCATTCTACCTCTGAACTACACCCCTAGCCCTTTATTTTTTATTTTGAAACAGGGTCTTGCCAGTTTGCTGAGGGTCTCACTAAATTACTGTCCTCTCACTAAATTGCTGTCCTTGAACCTATGATCCTCTTGTCTCAGCCACCCAAGTACTGGAATAACAGCCACCATGCCTGGCTATTTTGTATTTTGAAACAGGGTCTTGCTAAGTCGCTGAGGGTCTCACTAAATTGCTGAGACTGTCCTTGAACCTGCAATCCTCCTGACTCAGCCTTCCAAGTACTGGGATTACAGGCATGCCCCACCATGCTCAGCAAGAACTTTATCTTCTTATGTATAACTGTGATGTGTTTAGGGTATAAACTTACACTGCCATCTTGACAGGATGGATTGGATAAAACTATTTGTACCAGAAGACTGGGGATCTGTGCCAATACCTGTCTCTTGGGAAGGAATATCAAACCATCTCTTACAAGATTGATAGAACTCTAGCCAGCACACTGAAGAAAGCTGACTGAGATGCCCTGGGGTGAGCTAATCAAAAGTCCCAATTAACACTGCTCTCCCCTTCCCAGCCCCACCTTCCTTCCAGTCCCTGGCAGGAGGGGGGCAGGGTGCATGATCGTGGCAAGAGGATCTTTCAGATGGGCTGCACAGGCCTCTGCTGACAGGGGTGACTTCCATGGCTTTTAACCAGTTCAGACTTTCTCCTGGGAGGCTGGTGAAGAATGTGCACGGGCCATTGGACACCCTTGATGAAAGGCCCGTCTGGCTCTCTTCAAGTCCCTGCCCACCTGCAGCGGCCCTGCCGGACATTTCAGTGTGTGTCAGGAGCCAGATTCTTGTCCAGGCGATTGATTACAAAGCAGCAGGTCACTTTTAAATTCCAGGCCAAGACTGGGTTTATATTGTCCAGGCTGGCCTCAAACTAAGTGATTGTCCTTCCTCCACTGCCTGATTATAGGTGCACCCACCATGCTGGTAGCACTGGTGGGACCAATTTTAACAATCAGAAGAAGGCAATCCAGCCAGATGTACTGGCGCATGCCTGTAATCCCAGTACTTCGGAGGCTGAGATGGGAGGAGCGTAGGTTTAAGGCCAGCCTCAACAATTTAGCAAGACTCTCAGTGACCTAGAGACCCTGTTTCCAAACAAAAAATAAAAAGGGCTGGGGGTATAGCTCAGAGGTTCAATTCCCAGTACAAAAACAAGAAGAAGAAGGAGGAGGAGGAGGAGGAGGAGGAGGAGGAGGAGGAGGAGGGAGGTTTCGGCTGCTGCAATCCTTACCTCCCCTCTCAGATTCTCTGTCATTATTTTTATTTATTTTTTTACTGTTGACCACCATTTGGACTTCTAAGTCAATGTAATCTACTCTCTTGACTCTCTGAGTCTTTGTTTCTTTTAGCTGCTTATGGATCCTGAGTGTTCTGCCTTCAGCTCTGGAGTTTTTGTTTGTTTTTGGAGTTTTTTTGCTGTGCTGGGGATTTGAAGCCAGGGCCTATGATGCACTATACAAGTGCTCTACCGCTGAGTACATCCAGCTCCCTCGGCCCTTCTTCCTCTTTGCCACTTTACTGTGCACCATCTCCTCCCACATAGAAGAGCCTGTACACCGTCTTCCTGCACTCGAAAGCGTCTGAGATGGGGTGCCCTTATTCATGGCCAAGGCTAGGTTCCCTAACACAAATAGCATTCAGAGATCCACAAGCCAAGCTCTCCTCCCAAGCCTCATCTCCCATCACACCGTACCCTCTAGGGTCTATGAATTAATTTGGATAACAAGCAAAATCTGGCCCACATTTATTAAGATTCTACACCAAAGTTAAAAAGACTTACATGTGCCTATCTCCCTCACTTGAAATACAAACTCCAAGAGTACAGAGACCATGTTCTTTGTCATATCTGTCCCACCATAGAACCAAGCCCTGTCCTACATATAGCAGGCATCAATAAATGTTCACCCAGGTGAGAATCATCTCTATATATAACCTCAGGGATATAAGAATCAGAAGAAATACTGGTTATGGAAAACGCTTTGAAACCATTTTTATAAATTGTATAAGTAGCCAGGCGTGGTGGCACATGCTTGTAATCCCAGTATTTGGGAGACGGAGACCGGAGGATCTGGGTTCGTGGCCAGCCTCAGCTACTTAGTGAGGCCCTCCGCAACTTCGTGAGACCCGGTTTCAAAATAAAAGATAAGAAATAGGACCAGGGGTGTAGCTCGGAGGTAGAATGCCCCTGCGTTCAATCCCTGGTACCGCAAAATAAATAAATAAATAAATAAATAAATAAATAAATTGTATAAGTATACAGATGGAAGTGATAATCATATTCTGCCTCCACTCTTCCATCTCTGACATCTAGAAGAGAGAGCTTTCTCTAACTTCTCTTGGACCACCAAGAAATATGAGACCCCAGGTACAAACCAGATTTAGCAAATCTGAGGCAATGGGAAATGAGAATGTGTGTAAAAGTTAAAGAAGCTAGGCGTGGTGTGCACGCCTGTAATTCCAGTACTTGGGAGGCTGAGGCAGGAGGACTGCAGGTTGGAGGACAGTCTCAACAATGTGGTCAGACTCTCAGCAGCCTATTGAGACCCTGTTTCAAAACAAAAAATAAAATAGGGCTCAGGGTGTAGCTTAGAGGTAGAACACCCCTGGGTTCAATCCCTAGTATCTTCTCCCCCCCAAAAAAAGAAAAGAAAAAAGCTAAAGAAACTGCTTGAAAAGTGGGACTAGTGGAAGTGCCCTGCTCTTAAATTTCTGCCAGCAGGTACACATCAAGGTTCCCAAGATGGAACTCTGGTCACTCCCCTAAGAACTGCAGGCTACTCACTGCAGACATTCTGGCATGGCTTTTCAGATGCCTCATCTGTTCACACCCAGCTCAAAGCCTCCCAAAAGAAAGAAAGTACCTAGAAAAACTTGGCTTCACATTCTGGCTTTGACAATAGCCAGCTATTAACCACTTACCCTATCTGATCTGTGCTCTTATCTGTAAAATGGTAATGTTACAGCTGGGCATCGTGGCGCAGGCCTGTAATCCCAGTACTTGGGAGGCTGCGACAGGAGGATCACAGGTTTGAGGCCAGACTCAGAAACTTCGCAAGGCCCTCTACAACTTAGTGAGACCCTGTTTTCAAAATAAAGAATAAAATAGGGCTGGGGGTATAGCTCAGAGGCAGAATACCCTTGGGTTCAATCCCTAGTACTAAAAATTTTAAAAAGGGGGGTGATCGTGAAGGGGTTCTATAAAGATTAGAGGCAAAAAGCTCCTAGCTCAGTGGTTGTCACCCTGGGCCGGGCAGGCTGAGAGCCCAGTTCTGCTGACCCCCACCCCATCTTGGGTAACTCCTAGAGCCCCCGTGACCCTGGATTGGTGTCCCGAGGCATAAGGCCCTCCTGCACAGTCCTGGCTCTGATCCATCAGCACCCACGCCCTCCTCCAGGCCACCCCTGTCTTGCTTCAGAGCTTCCTTCCTGGTTAGCCACAAGCAAGGCCCACCCCCACCCCCAGTGGCAGCTCCAGCCTCCAGGAAGGCGGAGGTCTCTGAGCCAGCTCTGTCTCGGTTGACCCTCGCTCCCAGAGACAAGGGCTGTGTCCATCCTGTGGCAGAGCTTGTGAGTCATGGAGCCTGTCACCTCTTCCCCAGCTGCCACTTCATCAGACCACACAGAAAAGAGGCCTGACCTGATGACCTGAGCTGGTTCTTTTTTTTAAAGCTTTTATTTGTGCATTATAGTCTCACATCATAATGTAAATCATGTTGACAGTGAGATACATGCACACAGTACTTGGTGGGCCCCCACTTATTTTCAGTACTGGGGATTGAACCCAGGGGCATTCTATCTCCGAGCTACACCCTCAGCCCTATTTTTTATTCTTTATTTTGAAACAGGGTCTCACTAAGTTGCGGAGGGCCTCACTAAGTAGCTGAGGCCGAACCTCACTAAGAAGCTGAACCTGCAATCCTCCTGTCTCAGCCTCCCAAGTACTGGAATTACAGGCGTGCACCACCACACCCAGCTCTGAGCTGGTTCTGAACAGCCCTCTGAGGCCTGTCCAGAGCTGCCCACGCCTGTGGCTCCCCAGTCTCGGGTCAGAATCAAGATTCTAGGGAAGCCGGGCGTGGTGGCGCACGCTTGTAATCCCAGTACTTGGGAAGCTGAGACCGGAGGATCTGGGTTCGCGGCCAGCCTCAGCTAATTAGTGAGGCTTCCGCAAATTCGTGAGACCGGTTTCAAAATAAAGGATAAAAATAGGGCCGGGGTGTAGCTCAGAGGTAGAATGCCCCTGGGTTCAATCCCCGGTACCGCAAAAAAAAAAAAAAAAAAAGATTCTAGGGGAGACAAACAAGGGGTTTCTCTACAGGGCTGAAAGCCTCAGACAGGAGGAAAGGCAAAAGTCCCTGAAGGTAGGAGAGAGGGAGGGAAATCTAAGGTCCTTTGGAGACTTCTGGAAGAAGCAGAGAGTGGGATGGATAAGTGGTCTGCAGAGCTGGGGATCTGGACCTTCATCTCCTGACTCTGCCCTCTGAGTCCTCCACAGGGCAATGGGGCCTGACTGCACCTCCGCTCAGGGTGGGTGAAGGGACTAGGGTGCTCAGAGTCTCTATGGCTTCCTTCTTTTTGTTTTTTGTGGTACTGGGGATTGAATCCAGAGGCATTCTACCTTCGAGCTACACCCCCAGCCTGATTTTATTTCTTATTTTGAAACAGGGTCTCGCTAGATTGATGAGAGTCTCGCTAGATTGATGAGAGTCTCACTACTTGCTGAGGCTGTCCTTGAACCTGCGATCCTCAGGTCTCAGCCTCCCAAGTACTTGGATTACAAATGTGCACCACCACGTCGGGCTTATGGCTTCCTTTTTTTTTTTTTTTTTTTTTTT